>AWOL01S0036646.1:91644-181150 GCA_000715115.1 Nicotiana otophora | reverse complement strand
CTCCAAATCTATTCACAATCAGTATAATACCATCAATATACGCTAATGGAATGAACTCCACAAGAAAAGCTTCAAAATTAGACCAAAACCCGAAATTGGCTCAAAATTGCCTGTGGGCCCCATGTCTCGGAACCCGACAAAAGTTACAAAATCTGAAAGCCCTTTCAACCACGAGTCTACCCATACCAATTTTACCAAAATCCGACCTCAACTCGACCCTCAAATGTATAAATCGTATTTCCAAATTTCTAAGTTCCAATCTCCGATTTACACCTCAAAATTATGTAATCTAGTCGGATTATTAGATAATAATTTAATATTATGGAGTAGAAATGATAACAAGGGACTTACCTCAAGGTTTTCCTTGAAAATATACCAAAACCCGGCTCTCCTCAAGCTCCAATTTGTCAAAAATGGCGAATGGGACGAAGTCCCTGTTTTTATAGTTCTGCCCACACATCCTCGGTCTTCGATCGAGGTCCTCGATCCTGGCCCTCGATCTTGGCCCTCGATCCTGGCCCTCGATCCTGTGCCTCGATCCTAGTCCTCGATCCTGGGCCTCGATCATGGTTCTCGGTCCTAGGCCTTCGATCCTGATTCTCGGTCCTAGGCCTTTGATCATGCCTTCGATCCTGGCCTTCGAACGTGACCCTCGACCCTGGGCTCGATCATATCTTCGATCGTGGCCCTCGATTCTGGGATCGATCGTATCTTCGATCGTGACCCTCGATTCTGGGCTCGATCATGTCTTCGATTGTGGCCCTAGATTCCGGGCTCGATCGCTGGGAGATTGCTGGGAGAAGAAATTTCCAACAGAAGGCAATTGCAGCAGCTGTTGTAGTTTATTTTTTGATCCGTTAACCATCCAAAACTCACCTGAGGCCCTCGGGACCTCAACCAAATAAACCGACAAATCTTAAAATATCATACAAACTTAGTTGAATCCTCAACTCACCTCAAACAACGCTAAAACCATGAATTACACCCCAATTCAAGCCTAATGAACTTTAAAATTTCTAATTTCTACAAACAACTCCGGAACCTATCAAATCACGTCCGATTGACCTCAAATTTTGTACACATGTCATAAATAACATGACAGAGGTATTTCAATTTTTAGAATCGGATTCCAACTCCGATATCAAAAAGTCAACCCCCCGGTCAAACTTCTCATAAATAAAACTTTCGGCATTTCAAGCCCAATTCCTCTACGGACTTCCAAATAATATTCCGGATATGCTCCTAAGCCCAAAATCACCATACGGAGCTATTTAAATCATCAAAATTCAAATCCGAGGTCGTTTACACATAGGTCCATATCCGTTCCACTTTTCTAACTTAAAATTTTTAATTATGAGACTAAGTGTCTCATTTGGCTCTGAGTTCCTTCCAGACCCGAACCAACTAACCCGATATAATATAATATAGATGAATAATACAAAAAGAAGTAGAAATAGAAAAAATGGGGCTATAACTCTCGAAACGACCGGCCGGATCGTTACATGGGCTATGCAACACAATGTACAAGTCAGGCTAGTTTCTTGTTCCAACAGAATGGCCAGTGACAATGCCATCATAGTTCAGGAATACATCATTCACTTTACTAAGATGAAAGGAAAATTTGCTAACATGATCCTCAAAATTGACCTAGAAAAGGCATTTAACAGACTAGAATAGTCCTTCATCATAGACACCTTGGTGTCCTTTGGCTTTCCCCACAATATGACAAAATTAATTATGTCCTGTATTTCTTCAATCTCTATTTCTGTCCTGGTAAATGAGGGTAACACTGATTTCTTCCAGCCTAGTAGGGATATCAGACAGGGAGATCCTATGTCTCCTTACAATTTCATAATGTGTATGGAAAGGTTATCAAGAAGTATTGAGACTCAGTTGCAACAAGGGGAGTTGATTCCCCATCAAAATCAGCCACTATGGGCCAAAACTCTCACACCTATTCTTTGCAGATGACCTAACTCTATTTGCTATAGAAAACACCAAGAATTATGCCACAATCATGGATACTCTACACCATTTTAGTAGCCTATCTGGCCAAAAGGTTAATACCATAAATTCCAAAGCTTTCTTCTCCAATAACTGCCATCAGGATGCTAAAGATAGCTTAGCAAGGAATCTGAATATCAAGCCTATCACTTCCTTTGAGAAATTCTTAGGCTTTCCACTCTTACATAAGAGGCTAACCAATAGAGATTTCCTGTTCATCTTTCATAGCATGCAAACTATGCTAGCTGGTTGGAAAACCAAATTCATGAACATGGTACTACATTAGCAAAGTCATCACTAGGATGCATTCTTAGCCATGTCATGTAGTACATTAGGTTACATGCCCAGATGTGTAACCAAATAGATAGGATTCAGAGGAATTTCATATGGAGAACTACTGATGTGAAGAAGAAAATGCACCTGATTAAGTGGGGTATCATTACTAAGCCTAGAGAAACAGTGGGTCTTGGTGTGCATAAAGCTGATCTTAGGAATACTACCAGCCATGCTAGTTTGTCTTGGAGGATGTATAACAACTCTCAGGCCCTGTGGGCCAGAGTGTTATTCCACAAACACTGCAATAGCAATCACATAGGAGGCACATTTCCTCTAGAACCTGGACTAGCATCAGAAATGGATAAAAAGTGTGCAGAGATGCTAATAGGTGGATAGTGCATAAAGGTGATAGAATCAACCTCTATAATGACAGATGTATCCAAAACTTAGAACCTATTAGAGCTTTAATCACTGGCCCCCTTAACAGGGGAGAGGAGAACAGAACTCTGGCCACCTGTCTCCTAAATGGCCAGCTCATCCCCAGCAGCCCTTCCTTCAACTTCTCTGATAGAGTGCTTTCAAGTATAAACTCCACTATTGTAATGCTAACCCTTTTAGTATAGAAAAAATGGCGTGGAACAGGACCCATAATGGTCTCTTCTCCACCAAATCTGCCTACGCCATGATCCTTGATCAATTTGAGAATCTGCACCAAAGTCCAGGGATGCATTTCACTTGGATTTGGTAGGTGCCTAAGAAGCTAAAATACTTTCTGTGATTGATGACCCATGACAGACTCCCCACTACAAAACATTTGCAAAACAAGGGGATCAACATGAACCCCAGGTGCTTCCTCTGTGATAAAGAGGATGAATCAATTGAGCAAGTCATAGTCAGCTGTGAGAATGCCAAGCTATTTTGGGATAACCTATCCCACCTGAGCTTAAATAACCATAGAATAAACACCATCCTGAATAAGCAGAGCAACTGGGGATGCACCAATAATATAATCCATAACAAAAAATTCAGCTCACTCCTTAAATGGGGAAAAATGATCCCTTTCTATCTATGGGAGATTCGGCTCACCAGAAACAATAATTGCTTCAATGGAAATAGAGAGCCTATCTCCTGTAAGAATTCAATAGATAAAGCTGTTGAGTTCATTCATATGGCTGGAGAAAGCACTGACATTACTACCAATGTCCTATATATCAAGTGGCATCCCCAAGGAGAGGCCACTATAAACTCAACACAGACGGGGCAACCCTTCAAAATTGGCTTATAGGGGGAGTAGGAGGAGTAATCCGAAACAACAATGGGGATTGGGTTAAGGGATTCATGGGGAAAATAAATTATACCAATACTCTACACTCTGAACTAACAGCTCTATTGTAAGGACTAAAAATGGCAGTCTCGAACAATTTCACGTCTTTAGAGGTTAACAATGACTCGACAGAGGTAATACACATTATTAATAAAGGCAATCTGATTTATGATACTATTGTATGTGAATGCAGGTCACTCCTAGTAGTGCTGAGGAATCCTCTAATAAACCATAGCTACAGGGAACCAAATAGGGTGACAGACAAGCTGGCCAAAGAAGCAAGCAAGATGAATGAATCAACAGCAAACATTTTGGTAGTTCTTACGGTGTTTTCCAATGAAGCAATATAAGCATACATCCTAGGAACTATTTTGAAAAAACAAATAAAGGGTTGTAATATTTATAATGTAGCAATAGACTACAATCTTTTTGTGGAGGCTGAGACCTCTCCGAATGATGTTGTTGTAACAAACAGCCAAGCATCAAGTTAATATATATAGAAATATCTTGTTAATTAAAAAAAGGAAGGACGCACTAATATCTTTTAAATAAAGAATAGCATTAGTACAATTAATTCAATGTTTTCCGTATAACAAAAGTAATTATCGCGTAAATTAGGTGCTAATCCACCTATAATTCTTGTAGTAAGAGAAACAAATGGGTTGCTTCTTGGAATTTGAATCATCAAATTAATAGTAGGTTCATGCAATATTCCTCGAATTTTAATTGATGTCTGTCAAGGTATTGGTTGTCAGAAACAATGTTGGGAACTACACGGCTGCTGCGGAGTGCATTGACTGGAAATAGACTTGCTATTTTATTAGGATATGAAGTTCTTTTTATGTCTCTTCACATTAACAACCAAGTTGCCCCTTGTAAATTTCTTGCACACCTACTAGTATTATATTGTCTTCAGGAAATTAGATTTTTGTTTCTTCAACCGCTTAAAGTCCTTCTAAATTTTTGTGTTGTAAGCTGAATGAAAGAGTACAGAAATTTATTGGTAATATCAAGGAAAGTTTTAAGGTTATTCATTTAGGTGATGAGTCTAATAGCCTGTTTGGCCAAGCTTCTAAAATCATCTTAGTTTGAAAAATGTTTTTCTCAAAAGTACTTTTTAAAAAAGTGTTTTTGGTGAGAAACAATTTATATTTGAGTAATTAATTTGAAAAACACTTTTGAGCAGTAATTAGTGTTTGACCAAGCTTTTGAAAACTACTTTTAAGTGTATTTGTCTCAAAAGTGCTTATCACAAAAGTGCTTTTGGAGAGAAGCTACTTTTTTCTCCTTTCCAAAAAATGTTTCTGCTTCTTCTCAAAATTATTTTTTTCCATCTAAAAGCTTGGCCAAACACCTCAAATTTTGACTAAAAGCACTTTTGGCCAAAAAAAAAAATTTGGCCCAAAACAAAAGTTGACCAAACAGGCTATAAATGGGAAATGAGTTTATCCAATTAAAACATGAACATGGACTACTTGCAAAGTTGAGAGATATGGGACTTTATATATGTAATAACTCAATCCCTAGTTTTGAGTTTTAATGTCCTATTTTACTTTTTGAGGCTTTCTGTAGGTTATAATATTTGAGACTTATTGGCATGGTTTGAGTTTGGACCCAAGGGGGTCGAGGCATATTTTGGAATTTTCAGTTGTTGCAGATTTTTGGAGCTAGTGCAGACACCTGTCCGATCGTGTCTTCCTGGCGCGATCACGGTGAAAAGTCATTGTCAAAGCTTTGTGATCATGCCATGCCTTGTGTGATTACATTGAAGGGAAGGGGTGACCCGATTGTTTAGTGCTATCGCATGGGTGTGACGCAACCGCATTGCCGAACCAGCTGGCTAGCTACCCCCACTGGTGCTTTGTCGCGATCACGCTGCACGAGGAGTTATGGCTTTTATCGTGATCGTGGTCCTTGAGTCACGTTCGTAGTGAGTAAGGGCTTCAAGTGTAGGAAGTTTATTCTCTATATTTTTCATTGTTCCATCATTTTTGAATATTTTGAGCTCATCTTAGGGTGACTTTGCACGAGGATTTTAGCTACAAACTTAGAGTAAGTGTTCCTAAGATAGATTTGAGCTTATGTCATGATTACCATTGATTATTACACCTAAATACATGGAACCTAAGGTGAAATTTGAGAATTTTCAGACTAACCTAAAATCACCTAAATTCAGATTTGAACATCTAAATGGATTCAAAATAGAAATCTAAACATAAATTTGGACTCATGTGGACATGTGGTTATGAGTTAGCAGAGTTTGACTTTTATTTTAGGGTTTGACCTTGTGAACCTGGGATTAACTTTTTGGCTTGACTTAGACTTTGACCTACTCATAAATTGCGAAACCAAATCCAATAGCATTATTTAAATGTATTGCGTAATATTTCACTAGATCTATCACGCCCCAAACCTGGGAAGTTGGACACAACACCTAATGCATTAACTTTTATCGAGTGAACCAACATATTATAACTTGCTACCCATGACTCATGCATGATTTAGAAAACATGAGGCTTTCTTATAAAATATCACACTTCTTTTTATAGACATTGTAAAACTTAAATAATTTAAAAGTTTACTCATACGTGACATGTGAGACTTTCATAGAATGAAAAAGATATAACTTAACCCACAACGTCCATGGAGCCTCTATGTAAAGTCTCGTAACATTTCATGAGATTTTATGACTTTGAAGTGCGCCAATAATGAAAAGAGATAACGTTTTGCATGGCAAAGGAGGCTACGGAGTAGCACCTTATCTGTAACGACCCGATCGGGCGTTTTGTGTAATTGCGCCCTGTTACCCCCTTTTTATGCTTCACCAAGTGTGTTTATAATTTTATGACTTGTGCGGTTGGTTAGTTTCGTCCCGAGAAGCTTTCAGGTTGATTTTGACCCTTGATTCTTGATTTAGAAGTTTAAATTAGAAAATATTGACCAAACTTTAACTTTTCTGGAATCGACCCCAGATATTTGGCAATTTGAAGTTGAAAGGTTTGACCGTAGGTTAACTTTTGGCTATCGATCTTGAAATTTGATTTTGGGACTTGAAATAGGTCCGTTATGGTATTTGAAACTTGTGTGCAAAATTTGGTGAAGTTTGGAGTTGATTTGATAGGATTCAGACGTTTAGCTGTAATTTTAGAAATTCTTGAACTTAACTTTGAAATTCATGTATTTTTGTATTTTGATCACGCGAGCGAGTTCGTATGTTATTTTGAGACTTGTATTGATGTTTGGTTTGGAGCCCCGAGGGCTCGGATGAGTTTCAGACATTTTTCGGAGTGGTTTGGACTAAAAATGGCAAAATCTGGTGTCTGGTGCTCTGGTATTGCAAATGCGAACACTAGAGTCGCATTTGTGAAGGTGACTGAAGATGGGCAGTTTTCACAAATGCGACTTCCCCTTCGCATTTGCGAAGACCGTAGGATTTTGTTTTGGTTCGCAATTGTGAAATATTGTCCGCTTTTGCTATGACCCTCCAGTTCGCAATTGCGAAACCTCCATCGAAATTGTGTTGAATGCTGAGGCTGTCGGGGTTCGCAAATGCGAGCCTTGGTCCACAATTGTGAGGGTTCGCATTTGCAACAGGCTAAAGGGCTGGGAGACGGGATTTTTGAACACATTCTCACATTTTTGAACCCTAAACTTGGTAGGAGACGATTTGGAGAGGAGATTTTCACCAACAAACCTTGGGTAAGTGATTCTAATCTATTTCTAATCATATTCCATCAAGATGTCTTATCTTTTAACATCAAAATCATATGAATCAAAGTGAAAAATTTTGAAAGTTTGTCAAGTTCTTAAAAAATGAGAAATTGAGGATTAAGAGTCGATTTGGACTCGGATTTTGAAACTAATCATATTTTTGAACTCGTGGGGTCATGGGTAGACAAAATCTACTGTTGGACCCGGGTTTTAGCCGGGCAATCCTTTGGTTGACTTTTGTTGACTTTTTAGAAAAAGTGTAAAGAACTTAGCTTTATCTATTGCAATTGAATTCCCTAGCATTGTTTGATGATATTGAGTTAATTTTGGGTAGATTTGAGCCGTGTGGAGGAGACTTTTAACGAAAACGCGACTTTCGAGGGTTGAGTTGGCCTAGTCGTGGTAAGTATCTTGTCTAGTTTCGTGTGGGGGAACTACCCCTTAGGATTTGGTATTGATTATGTCTTTTGTGCTATGTGAAAGCCGTGTACGCAAGGTGACGAGTGGATACATGGGTTGTACGTAGTATTTGACAGATTTGGGCTACTTAGACTATTTCTATGCTTTAATTGAAATTCTATATTATGTTCTAAATTACCATAGTCAATCTATCCATATTTGTGTTAGTCTATCCCTACATGTCTTAATTGACTTGTTTAGCACTTGTTCTATATCCTACTTGATGAATTGATCTCATGCTTTAGTTGAACTTGTTGCCTCTTTTATTGTTACATGCTATCTTTTCATTGTTAATTATCATTATTTGAAGTTGTTGTTCGTGTTATTTCTTTCCTTGTTGATTATTGTTACTTGAAGTAATTGTTCATGTTATCCCTTTGCTTGTTGATTTCCATTTTTGAAACTCATTGTTAAAGTTATCCCCTTTCTTGTGAGTAAGTCTTATCTAATATCGTTGTTATACATTATCTCTCTTATTGTTGAGTTATTTGGTGTTGAAGTTGTGAAAGTAGGTAACACGTTGAGGCGAAGTTATTTATTATTGAGACATCTATCTACTGAGCATTTTACGTTCATTGTTGTTGGTGATATTCTTGTACACGTTGTAGTAGAACCATGGGCTATTATTGTAGAAATATTGATATTGATGTTATTGGCAAGTTGTGATATATGGGCACTTGTGATGCGGATTGTTATTGTAATGTGATATTGACGTGCATGCGGCAGTATAAGGCTTGAGGTTAATATGCATGCGGCGGTATAAGGTGCGACTTATGTGTGTGTTGCTTGTAGGGGAACTATGTGAAGCCATACTGAGTCATAAGGTGAGCTAAAGTGCGTATAGCTATTTCTGGAAAATTATTTTCAAAACCTGTTTCAAATATATGGCTCACATAGCGGTATAAAGATTGTGATTGAGATTGTGAAATGTGTATATGAGGCGGTACCTCGGTTGTGATTCTTGATTTATACGAGGAGGTACCTCGGTGGTGATTCTTATTGTACACGAGGCGGTACCTCGTTGTGATTCTTGTTGTTTACCCTATTTTTGCAAGTAGTTTTGGTGGTAACGTGTCTTGTTTTTTTGTTCTTCCTTGTTTAGCAGTTGTTGTCCGTATATGATAAATTTGGTTCTCTTAGGTGCTTCTTTATGTTAATTCCATGTTTAAATTTCCAGTATTAGTTCATGTTATTATCTTGTTTAGTATAAGTTATATCTCCCTTTTCCATTATTATACGTTCTTATGGTTTTATTCCATTTATTTATAGTATGTGTCTTGACCAGACTTCGTCACTACTCTACCGAGGTTAGGCTTGATACTTACTGGGTACCGTTGTGGTGTACTCATACTATGCTTCTGCATATTTTTGTGCAGATCCAGGTACGTCTGCTCGTGCCGGTCGTTAGAGATCATTTGTAGCTGCCTTGGGAAGACTTCAAGGTATTTCTGCTTGGCGTCCGTAGGCCTCAGAGTCACTTTCCCTATTTTACTTCCTGTTGTATTTTCTTCAAACAATGATGTATTAGATACCTTAGTTTTATTCTATAGAGCTTATGACTTTGTTCCACAGTTCTTTGGGGATCTTTTGGTTGAGATTCTTTTTATAGAAGTTATATGAGTTTATCAGACTGATTTTTAGGATTTTGTTAATTACATCTATTGAATTGTTATCAAATATTAGGCTTACCTAGTCGTAGATACTAGGTTCCATCACGACACCTTACAGATAGAAATTGGGGACGTGAGAAGTTGGTATCAAAGATCTAGGTTCATAGGTGTTACGAGTCATAAGCATGTTATGTAGAGTCTTGTGGATCGGTACGGAGACGTCTATACTTATCTTCGAGAGGCTATGGAACGGTTAGGAAAAACTTCACTTCTTTGAATTCCTTATCGTGCGAATTGGTTGACTTCGAAAACAGAATCTTTGACTTTCTATTCTCACAGATGGTGAGAACAGGCACTGCTGGATCCGACGATCAGACACCCGCGCCCCATTCTAGAGCCGCGAGAGGCCGGGGCCGGGGCCGGGTCCGGGGCAGAGGTCGAGGAGGGGCACGTGGTGCAGCCATAACACCTGCCCGAGTTGCGACAGAGGAGCCACTAGTAGCTCCAGTTGGGGGACAGGCACCCGAGGTGCTTGTTTCTAACCCAGCACTTCAGGAGACCCTTACACAGTTCTTGAGCATGTTTTGCACCTTAGCTTAGGCGGGGTTGATTCCACTTGCACCAGCCACATCTTAGGTCGGGGGAGGAGCTCACACTCCCGCGGCCCGTACCCTAGAGAAGTGGGTCCAGGTTAATCAGGTCGTAGAGGTTATACTGGTACAACCTGTTACTCTAGCTCAGCCCATGGTTAGGGCAGCAACATCTGAGGAGGAGCAGCTTAGTTTTGAGAGGTTCAAGAAATATCACCCTCCTACTTTTAGTGGTTTGGCTTCCGAGGATGCACAAGGTTTTCTTGAGGAGTGCCGCCGTATTCTTCGCACTATGGGTATTCTGGAGACGAGTGGGGTTGCTTTCACTACTTTCTAGTTGTCCGGAGCGACATATCAATGGTGGCGAGTGTACAAGGAGGGTAGCCTAGCCGAGGCAGCTTCACTTACATGGAATAGTTTTTCAGAGTTATTCTTGAGGGAGTTTGTCCCCCAGACCCTTCGGGATGTATGGCACGCGAAGTTTGAGTAGCTGTGCCACGGTGTTATATCGGTGTCGGAGTATGCTGTCTGATTCAGTGATTTGTTCAGACATGCACTTGCCTTGGTTTCTACAGTCAGAGAGCGAGTCCGTCGATTTATCGAGGGGTTCAACTATGGTATTAGGTTCATCATGGCTCGAGAGTTGGAGATAGATACCCCATATCGGCAGGTTGTAGAGATTACATAGAGGTTAAATTTTATGAGGGGCCGTGAGAGAGATGATAGGGAGGCCAAGAGGCCTCGCGGTGCGGAAGGATTTAGTAGTGGTCACACTGCAGATTCAGCCCGTCGTGGTAGAGGTTATGTGAGCCATCCAGTTCATTCAGCACTTCCTGCTTCTAGTGGTGCCCCAGTTGTTCCGAGGTCTCAGGTTGCACATTTGCTCAGCCACTTTATAGTGCACCTCCTATATGGGGTGCCTTTAGTGGTCAGTCCAACAGAACAAACCCGAGCCAGTCCTAGCAGCCACGCCCTCCGAGAGCTTGCTTTCAGTGTGGTGATACCCGCCACATAGTTAAACACTGCCCCTGACTCAGGAGGGGTGCACCTCCACAGGCCACTCATGCTCCACAGATTTAGTCAGGTCCATAGACCTCTCAGTCCATGGTTGCTGCCCCAGTTGCCACTCCACCCGCACAACCAGCAAGGGGTGGAGGATGGGCTGGTAGAGGTCGTCCTAGAGGGGAAGGCCATGCCAGAATCTATGATATTCCAGGTAGGACGGAGGCAGTTGCTTCAACGCAATCATGATAGGTACGACTCCGATTTGCCATAGAGATGCATCAATATTATTTGATACCGGATCCACTTATTCATATGTGTCATCTTAGTTTGCTCTGTATTTGGGTATATCTCGTGATTCTTTGAGTTCTCCTATTTATGTGTCTATGCCCGTAGGAGATTTTATTATTGTGGATCGTGTGTACCAGTCATGTTTAGTTTTTATTGGTGGTTTTGAGAGGAGAGTTGATATATTATTATTTAGTATGGTAGACTTTGATGTTGTCTTGGGCGTGGACTGATTATCTCCATATCATGCTATTCTATATTGTCACGCCAAGATTGTGACGCTGGCCATGCCAGGTTTCCCACGAATAGAGTGGAGGGTGCCTTGGATTATGTCCATAGGAGGGTTGTATCATTTTTGAAGGCTCAGCGGATGATTGAGAAGGGGTGTGATTCGTATCTAGCCTTTGTGAGAGATGTCGGTACTGATACGCCTACCATTGAGTCAGTCCCGGTAGTGAGAGACATTCCAAATGTATTTTCAGTGGATCTTCCAGGCATGCCACCCTATAGGGATATTGATTTTGGTATTGACTTGTTGCCGGGCACTCAACCCATTTCTATCCCACCATATCATATGGCTCCAGCGGAGCTGAAAGAGATAAATGAGCAATTGCAAGAGTTGGTTGATAAGGGTTTTATTCGACCTAGTGTGTTGCCGTGGGGTGCTCCGATTTTGTTTGTGTATTGATTATCATCAGTTGAACAAGGTTACAGTGAACAACAAGTATCCATTGCCACACATTAATGAATTATTTGATCAGCTACAGGGTGCCAGATTCTTCTCAAAGATTGACTTGCGGTCAGGTTATCATCAGCTTAAGATTCGGGATTTGGATGGTCCGAAGACTTCTGTTAGGACTCGGATGGTCATTACAAGTTCCTTGTGATGTCTTTTGGGATGATCAACACCCCAACAACATTTATGCACCTGATGAATATTGTATTCCAGCCTTATCTTGATTCATTTGTCATTGTGTTTATTGATGACATGTTGGTGTACTCCTGCAGTTGGGAAGATCATGAGCAGCACTTGAGGATTGTGCTCCATACCTTGAGAGAGAAGAAGTGTTATGAAAAATTCTTGAAATGTGAATTCTGGCTTGTTTCGATGGCATATTTAGGTCATGTGGTGTCGAGTGAGGGGATCAAGGTAGATCTGAAGAAGATTGAAGCAGTGTAGAATTGGCCCAGACCGTCTTCAGCTATTAAGATCAAGAGTTTCCTTGGTTTGGCCAGGTATTATCGTCGTTTCATAGAGGGTTTCTCATCTATAGCTGCACCTATAACCACATGACCCAGAAGGGTGCTCCTATCCGATGGTCCGAGGAGTGTGAGGTGAGCTTTTAAAAGCTCAATACTGCTTTGACTACAGACAACCTAGTGATGGTGTTGCCTACGGGCTTGGGGTCTTATACTGTGTATTATGATGCATCACGTGTTAGCCTTGGCGCGGTGTTGATGCAAGATGGTAAGGTGATTACCTATGTGTCTCAACAACTGAAGACCCATGAGAAGAATTATCGAGTCCACGACTTGGGGTTAGCAACCATTGTTCATGCATTGAAAATCCGGTGGCATTATTTGTACGGTATCCCTTGTGAGGTCTTTACCGACCACCGGAGTCTTCAGCATCTGTTCAACAGAAAGATCTTAACTTGCGGAAGTGGAGGTGGTTAGAGTTGCATAATGACTATGATATCATCATTCAATATCATACCGGGAAGGCCAATGTGGTAGCTGATGCCTTTAGTCGAAAGGCGGAGAGTTTGGGTAGTTTAGCATATCTACTGGTAGCGAAGAGTCCATTGGCATTAGATGTTCCGGCCTTAGCCAACTAGTTTGTTAGATTGGATGTTTCCGAGCCCAATCGAGTTCTTGCCTGCATGGTTTCTCGGTCTTCTCGATATGACTGTATTAGAGAGTGTCAGTATGACAATCTCCATTTGCTTTTCCTCAAGGACATGATTCAGCACGGCGATGCCAATGAGGTGACTATTGGGGATGGCGGTGTGTTGCGGATGCATGGCTGGTTATGTGTACCCAATGTTGATGGGTTGCATGAGTTGATTCTTCAGAAGGCGCACAGTTGGTGGAGGAGGATGAAGAAAGACATAGTGGAGTATGTAGCTCGGTGCCTAATTTGTCAGCAGGTGAAGTGTGAGCATCAGAGGCTGGGTGGTCTGCTTCAGAGACTTGAGATTCCGGAGTGAAAATGGAAGCGTACCACCATGGATTTTGTTGTTGGGCTTCCACGGACGCAGAAGAAATTTGACGCGGTATGGGTGATTGTGTATAGATTGACCAGGTCGGATCATTTCATTCTGGTAATGTCTACCTATTCTTCAGAGCAGATGACTTGGATCTATTTCCTCGAGATTGTTCGACTTCATGGCGTGCCGATATCCGTCATCTCTAACTGGGGTACGCAGTTCACATCGCACTTCTGGAGAGATGTATAGTGTGATCTAGGCAAATAGGTTGAGTTGAGTATGACATTTCACCCTCAGACGGACGAACAGTCCGAGCGCACTATTAGGATACTAGAGGATATGCTTCGTGTCTGCATTATAGATTTTGGGGGGTGCTTAGGATCAGTTCTTTCCATTTGCGAAGTTTGCCTACAACAACAACTACCAATCGAGCATTCAAATGGCTCCTTATGAGGCTTTATATGGGAGACAGTTTCATTCTCCAGTTGGTTGGTTTGAGTTGGGGGAGGCTAAGTTATTAGGCACGAATCTGGTTCAAGATGCTTTGGAGAAGGTCAAGATGATGCGGGATTGCCTTCGTACAACCCAATCTAGATAGAAGAATTATGATGATCGGAAGGTTCGCGATGTTTCATTCATGGTTACAGAGTGAGTCTTGCTCCGGGTTTCACCCATGAAGGGTGTGATGAGGTTCAGGAACAAGGGCAAGTTGAGACCTAGGTATATCAGACCTTTTAGATCCTTAAGAGGATTGAGGAGGTGGCCTACAAGCTTGCTTTGCCACCTAGTTTATCTGCGGTTCATTCGGTGTTCCATGTCTCTATGCTTCGGAAGTATTACGGTACCCGTCTCATGTTCAAGACTTTAGCACAGTCCAATTGGATGAGGATTTGACTTATATTGAGGAGCCTGTGGCTATCTTGGACAGACAGGTCCGGAAGTTGAGATCGAAGAGCATTGCTTCAGTGAAGGTCCAATGGAGGGGTTATCTGGTCGAGGAGGCGACCTGGGAGATCGAGCACAACATGCAGACTCGTTATCCTCATCTATTCATTACTTCAGGTATGTCCTTATGCACGTTTGAAGATGAATGTTTGTCTGGGAAAAAATGTAACGACCCGATTGGTCTCTTTGTTTAATTGCGCCTTGTTACCCCTTTTTATGCTTCACACTATGACTTTTAGGGTTGGTTAGTTTCATTCCAGAAAGCTTCGGGTTGATTTAGACCCTTGATTCTTGACTTAGAAGTTTAAATTAGAAAATGTTGACCAAACTTTGACTTTTGTGAAAACGATCCCGGAACTGTCTTTTTATGACTCTGATAGCTTCGTATCGCGATTTTGGACTTGGGCGTATGCCCGAAATTGATTTTTGACCGTAGGTTAACTACTTGAGATCGAGCTCGGAATTTAACATTGGGACTTGCAATAGGTCCGTTACGGTATTTGGAACTTATCTGTAAAAGTTAGCGTCGTTTGGAGTTGATTTGATAGGATTCAGATGTTTAGTTGTAATTTTAGAAATTCTTGAACTTTACTTTGAAATTCATGCGTTTTAGTGTTCGATTCGTAGTTTTAAATATTATTTTTGTGTTTTGATTGTGTGAACGAGTTTGTATATTGTTTTTAGATTTGTATTGATGTTTGGTTTGGAGCCCCGAGAACTCGGATGAGTTTCAGACATGTTCCGGAGTGGTTTGGACTCAAAATTGCAAAATCTAGTGTCTGGTGCTCTAGTGTCGCAAATGCAAATACTAGGGTCGCATTTGCGAAGGTGACATAAGAGGGGCAGTTGTCACAAATGCGACTTCCCCTTCGCATTTGCGAAGATTACATAAGAGGGGCAATTTTCACAAATGCGACTTCCCCTTCGCATTTGCGAAGACAGTAGGATTTTTGTTTGGTTCACAATTACGAACAATTATTCGCTTTTGTGATGACCCTCCAGTTTGCAATAGCAAAGCCTCCATCGCAATTGCGATGAATGTTAAGGTTGTAAGGGTTCGTAAATACAAGCCCTGGTCCACAATTGCGAGAGTTCGCAAATGTGAACCCTCTGTCGCAAATGCGACATCTGGAACTGGTTAAAGGGCTGGGAGACGGGATTTTTGAACACATTCTCACATTTCATAACCCTAGACTTGGTAGGAGACGATTTGGAAAGGTGATTTTCACCTACAAATCTTGGGTAAGTGATTGTAATCTATTTCTAATCATATTCCATCAAGATATCTTAGATTTTAACATCAAAATCATGTGATTCAAAGTGGAAAATTGTGAAACTTTGTCAAGTTTTTGAAAAATGAGAAATTGAGTTTTAAGAGTTGAGTTGGATTTGGATATTGAAAATAATCACATATATGAACTCGTGGGGTCATGGGTAGACGGAATCTACCATTGAACCCGGGTTTTGACCGGGTGACCCCTGGGTAGACTTTTGTTGACTTTATGGAAAAGGTGTAAAGATATTAGCTTTATCTATTACAATTGAATTCCGTAATATTGTTTGATGATATTGAGTTAATTTTGGGTATTTGAGCCGTGTGGAGGAGAGTTTTAAGGGAAAAGCGACTTTCGAGGGTTGAATTGGCCTAGTCGAGGTAAGTGTCTTACCTAACTTTATGTGGGGGAACTACCCCTTAGGATTTGGTATTGATTATGTCTTTTGTTCTATGTTAAAGCCGTGTATACAAGGTGACGAGTGGGTACATGGGTTTTACGTGGTATTTGACCGGTTTGGGTTACTTAGACGATTTTCATGCTTTAATTGAAATGTCATATCATTTTCTAAATTACCATAGTCAATGTATCCTTATTTGTGTTAGTCTATCCTTATATGGCTTAATTGACTTGTTTAGCACTTGTTCTATATCCTACTTGATAAATTAATCTCATGCTTTAGTTGAACTTGTTGCCTCTTTTATTGTTATATGCTATCTCTTCATTGTTAATTATCATTATTTGAAGTTGTTGCTCATCTTATCTCTTTCCTTGTTGATTATAGTTACTTGAAGTAATTGTTAATGTTATCCATTTCATTGTTAATTTCCATTTTTCAAACTCATTGTTAAATGTTATCCCTTTTCTTGTGAGTGAGTCTTATCTAATATCGTGGTTATACATTATCTCTTTCATTGTTGAGTTATTTGGTGTTGAAGTTGTGAAAGTCGTTAACACGTTGAGGCGAAGTTGTTTATTATTGAGACATCTATCATACTGAGCATTTTACATTCATTGGTGTTATAGATATTGTTGTATACGTTGTGGTGGAGCCATGGACTATTGTTGTGGAAAGATTTATATTGTTGTTGTTGTCAAGTTGTGATATATGGGAACTTGCGATGCGAATTGTTATTGTGATGTGATATTGATGCGCATGCGACGGTATAAGGCTTGGTGGTTAATGTGTGTGCGGCGGTATATAGTGGGACTTATGTGCATGTTGCTTGTAGGGGAATTACGTGAAGCCACACGACGTCATAGGGTGGGCTAAAATGCATGTAGCTATTTCATGAAAACTATTTTCAAAACCTATTTCAAATGTAAGGCTCAGCGGCGATATAAGGAAAGAATGGGATTGAGATTGTGAAATGTGTATATGAGGCGGTACCTCAGTTGTGATTCTTGATTTATACGAGGCGGTACCTCGGTGGTGATTCTTATTGTACACGAGGCGGTACCTCGTTGTGATTCTTGTTGTTTACCCCATTTTCGCAAGTAGTTTTGGTGGTAACGTGTCTTGTTGTTTTGTTCTTCCTTGTTTAGCAGTTGTTGTCCATATATGATAAATTTGGTTCTCTTAGCTGCTTCTTTATGTTAATTCCATGTTTAAATTTCCGGTATTAGTTGATGTTATTATCTTGTTTCGTATCAGTTATTTCTCCGTTTTTCATTATTATACGTTCTTATGGTTTTATTCCGTTTATTTATATCCTAGTAGGTGTCTTGACCTGACCTTGTCACCACTCTACCGAGGTTAGTCTTGATACTTACTAGGTACCAATGTGGTGGAATCATACTACGCACTTGCATATTTTTGTGCAGATCCAGGTATATTTGCTCGTGCTAGTCGTTCGAGATCATTTGTAGCTGCCTTGCAGAGACTTCAAGGTATGCCTACTCGGCGTCCGCTGGCCTCAGAGTCACTTTCCCTATTTTACTTCCTGCTGTATTTCCTTCAAACAGTGATGTATTAAATATTTTAGTTTTATTCAGTAGAGCTTATGACTCTGTTCCATAGTTCTTGGGGATTATATGGTTGAGATTCTCTTTTTTAGAAGTTATATGAGTTTATCAGACTGGTTTTTAGTATTTTGTTAATTACATCTGTTCAACTGTTATCATATTAGGCTTACCTAGTCGTAAAGACTAGGTTCCATCACGACAACCTACAAAGGAAATTTGGGATCGTGACATTATCACATGGATATGATAATAAGTGTTTGGCATTTATGGTCAATGCTACATCTTCATCAATGACCCTTATAATTGACATTAAAGAAGGGCACGATCCTAGGACCTCCTTTCCTAGACGTAGCTATAAATATGCTCTCTGTTATCATTGTAAGGGGACGAACTTTCTGGTAAACTAATACTACAATCTACTAAAAGCTCTAATCAATTTTACCTTCTTATTTTCTGTTCTTGTTCTTATTATTATTGCGCCCGGAGGCTTCACTACCAGAGTCTTTATTTCTGTCATTTCGTCTTCCTATCAAGGCTAAGTGTTATATATTTCTTCAATTATCTTGTTATTTCAGGATTGAATTAATTTACTTGTTTAGAAATCACGTATAAATTCAACTGTACCATTTTACGGGTAAACAATTACAGTAAATATTCATCATTACCGACTCATTCAAGCCTAAAATGTTCTATTCCAAGGTATAAAAATTTACATTCGTTCATGTGAGGTTTGAGCCATGGGTTTCAACTCAACTTTGTTCGTTTTAGGTGTTAGGGAGTACAACCAACTCATTAGAAATCCTAAACCACATCTTTTATATCAACCCAAGAACATTAAATCATAGTTCTTCTTTATAAAAGTGTTTTACAATACTTATTGAACACAACATATAAGAATGGGGTAGTGGGCTTACCTATTTGTCAAACCCAAATTTTGAAGAAATAGAGTTCTTGTGGAGTTCATGGGAATCCTTGAGAAATCTTGAAGTCCAAGTAAAGGAGATGCTACTACATGTATTTAATGGAAGGAAATAATTAAGAACTTCCGTTAGATGATTACCTTGAAGTGCATGTATGATGGAGGTGCTTTACCTTCTCTCTAGAATCCAAAACCTTGAACAACATTTTTCCTCTTTTGAGTTGCTCGATTTATAGGCCTGGGCAGTTTGCCTGACCAATCATGGATATGTGTGTACACACATGGTCGAGGCTTCTTTTTTTAGCTTCCATTTATTTATTTCTTGATTGGCTATGCATGTCATGTGTTGCTATGAACTATTGTGTGGCTGCAGAGGTTGTGTGGCCATCATGGACAAGAATGACTGTGTACAGGTAGAATTGAGCTCGATGTTCGATCGAGCTTGAGAAACGGAGGTCCAAGGTCAATACATCTGTAACAGGGTAAAAATCAAAGTCTGAGGTTCGATCTGACATCCAACATGATCATCCGAGGGCGGAATATAATATTCAAGATCGAACCCAATGCATCATCAAAACTAGCCATCAAGAAACCATCAGATATGCCCTCGAGTTTACCGAAGGTATAACAGCTCCTGTTTCCAACAGCCTCGCAGAAAGCTTTGCCAACTCATCCGACATGGGTTCGTAATTCTCGCCATTAACCAGTCATTATGGCAGAAATCAAGGAAAAGGGAACCAACGGTCCTTTTTGCCTTTTATAGAATAATAAAATAATATCTTAAAAGGTAGATCTCCCCTAATATATAAAGGGGACTTGATAATTCATTAGGCATTGTAAAACATATACTAATAAGCAGTATATTCTCCAAGCTCCTACTCTTTGATATTTTTCTGTCAATAAAAGTGTATTCAACTCAAGGGTGGGTGGCATTCTTAAAATTGGAATCATCCAATTCACGTGGTTTGCAGTTATTTTATCGCTAATTATTTTAATTGCAATCTAATTTATCGCTTTTTATCAAGTTAATCCACATGTCCTTATAACCACTAACAAATTCAATTGTTATCCGATTTTTAGGGTAAATAGTTTGGCGCCCACCGTGGGGATAAGGATAATAGTGGTTATTTTATACAAATCTGCATAACACATACTATTTTACACTTTCTCTTTGAAGTATCTTTGATTTCAAGAAAAAAATGTCAAACTCTCAATTAGCACCCCTACATATCGATAACGAGTCCGGTCATTAGGGCGAGAATAACAACATAGCACCCAGTAACATAGGGCCACCCGCTGGTCCCGTTGGAATTTTGATAGCAGATCTGATTGATGTTAATTCACATGTGGCGATCGATGCCAACTTGCTTACCGACCCCGAAAATAGGATCTGTGGTAGGGCCCGATCGGCGACTCGAAACACACAAAACAATGAAGAAGACGAGATCAACCTATATATGATCTTCCAAATACTGCAAGCTCAACAGGTGGCGATAGCTCAGTTACAGAGCCAAAGGCATACGCCGAGTAGGGTTGAACCCGATCCACCCCGTGAAGTCACCCACAGAAATGAACTGGTCATAGTAAGGTCAAATGAAAGAGAATCGGGTACTAATCCCGAGATTATAAAGATGCTTGAAGAGCTGACAAAGCGGGTAGAATCAGGGAGAAAGAAAATCTAGGCGAACAGCAAAAAGGTAGAAACCTACAATTCCAGGGTGGATCAAATCCCAGGAGAACCTCCGATATTGAAAGGACTAGATTCCAGGAAGTTCGTGCAAAAACCTTTTCCTCCGAGCGCAGCTCTAAAGCCAATCCCCAAAAAAATCCGTATGCTCGAAATACCTAAGTATAACAGAAAAACCAATCCAAATGAGCATGTAACTTCTTACACGTGTGCCGTCAAAGGTAACGACTTGGAAGACGACGAGATCGAGTATGTTCTACTAAATGAATTCGGGAGACCCTGTCAAAAGGATCTATGACATGGTATCACAACTTACCTCCTAATTCTTTGATTCATTTGCTACGCTTGCAAACTCCTTAGTGAAAGCACATGATGGTGCCATCAAGGTCGAAACTAGGAAATCAGACCTTTTCAAATTTAAACAGAAGGATAACGAGATGCTCAAAGAATTCGTGTCCCATTTCCAAATGGAATGAATGGATCTGCAGCCAGTCGCTGATGATTGGGCTGTTCAAGCTTTCACTCAGAGACTCAATATTCGGAGCTCGATGGCTTCAAACCAACTGAAGTAGAATCTGATACAATACCCTGCCTTTACCTGGGCAGATGCACATAACCGGTATCAATCAAATATCAGAGTCGAAGATGACCAATTCAGGGCCTCTTTGGAGTCTGTTCATCTCTTCAGCACCCTTGACAGAGTCAAGAGAGACATTGATCGTGAACCAAGAACAAACAGGGATTGATATCTACCATATAATAGAGATCAAAGGAGCAGTGGGTCAGGAGGGGGGGGGAACCCCGTAAGAAATGACGGGAGAAATGATCAAAGTCGAAGCAACCGGGGGCTCATGACCAAAAATAGCTTCGACGGGTCCATCGGGCCTTAAGAAGCACCGAGGCTATCAGAATACAACTTTAACGTCGATATTGCCGCCATCATATCTGCTATCGGGCGCATCAGGGATACCAAATGGCCTTGACCTCTACAATCTGATCCAGCTCAAAGGGACCCTAACCAGATGTGCAAATAGCATGGCACTCTTGGTCATAGAACGGAAGATTGTCGACTGCTGAGAGAAGAAGTAGCACGTTTATTCAACAATGGGAACCTTCAAGAATTCTTGACTGACCGAGCCAAGAACCACTTTAGAAATAGGGATTATAACAAACAGACATGACAAGAAGATACCGAACCTCAACACGTCATAAATATGATCATCTGTGGAGTCGATATCCCACAAGGGCCGATGTTGAAAAGCATCAAAGTATACATCACTAGGGAGAAACGAACTCGAGATTACGTACCGGAAGGAATTTTATCTTTCAGTGACGAGGATGCGGAAGGGATCATACAACCTCACAAAGATGCACTAGTAATATCTATACTCATAAATAAAACTTGAATTAAATGTCTATTGATTGATCCAGGTAGCTCGGCCAGCATCATTCGGTCGAGGGTCGTGGAACAGCTCGGTCTACCAGACAAAGTTATGCGTGTAGTTCAAATTCTAAACGGGTTCAACATGGTACCTGAAACCACTAAGGGGGAGATAACGATACCAGAAAATATCACCAAAACCATACTAGAGACCAAGTATTATGTGATCGAAGGAGACATGAGGTATAACGCCCTTCTCGAAAGGTCGTGGATCCACAACATGAGGGCAGTGCCCTCAACTCTTCACCCAGTGTTATAATTCCCAACTCCGGAGGGGATTAAGATAGTCTAAGGGGAGCAACCGGCCGCAAAAGAGATGTTTGCAGTCGAAGAAGTGATTCCAATATTAGTACTCACAACATCGAAGAAACCAAATTCGGGCGCAAACCAAGAGGCCAAATAACAGTCACCGACACCAGCCACGACCCAGTCGGATAAGCAGGGGACTTATGAAGACGATGATTACGGGGTCCCCTGATATATTATAATCCTCGATGACTTTGACGCAACCAATTCAACGGTCGAAGAGCTGGAACAGATTATATTGATCGAGCATCTGCCCGATCGGAAGGTATACGTGGGCATGAGGTTAACTCCCGATCTCGGGAAAAAAATTATTCAGTTCCTCGTAACTAATATAGATTGTTTCTCTTGGTCCCATCTTGATATGACAAGGATCCCACCGGAGATAACCACTCACAAAGTAAGCCTGGACCCAAAAATCAATCCGGTCAAGTAGAAGAGGAGGCCCAGTCTGAGGTCAAACATGCTTTCATCAAGGACGATGTATCTAAACTCCTTAAAATAGGGTCCATTCGGGAGGTTAAATACCCGGATTGGTTAGCAAATGTAGTGGTAGTCCCTAAAAGAGGGAATAAACGAAGAATATGTGTAGATTACAAAGATTTGAATAAAGCATGCCCAAAGACTCTTTTTCTTTGCCCAACATCGACCGTATGATTGATACCATGGCTGGCCACGAGATCCTCAGTTTTCTCGTTGCCTATTCTAGGTACAACCAAATACGGATGGACCCAGGTGATCAGGAAAAAACCTCCTTCATCACTAAATACGGCACATACTGTTATAATGTAATGCTGTTTGGATTAAAAAATGCTGGTGCCACATACTAACGCTTAGTAAATCGGATGTTTGAAGAACAAATAGGAAAATTGATGGAAGTTTACATTGACGATATGTTGGTTAAGTCCCTGCGAGCAGTTGACCATTTAAAACATTTGTAGGAAACCTTCAGCATATTGAAGAAATACAATATGAAGCTGAACCCGAAAAAATGTGCGTTCGAAGTTAGATCGGGTAAATTCCTCGGGTTCATGATATCCAACCGAGGAATCGAGATCAACTCCGACAAGATCAAAGCCATAGAAGATATCACGGTTATAGGCCGTGCAAAGGCTAACTGGGCGCATAGCCGCTCTGGGGTGATTTATCTCGAGGTCGTCCGACAAGAGCCACCGATTCTTCGCACTATTGAAAAAGAAGAATAACTTCTCGTGGACTCCTGAATGTCAACGAGTTCTGGAGGAGCTCAAAAGATACTTATCGAGCCCACTGCTGCTTCACACACCAAAGACAGACGAACGACTATACTTGTACTTAGCGGTCTCGGAGATAGCGGTAAGTGGAGTCCTAATTCGGGAAGAACGAGGTACACAATTTCTGATCTATTATGTTAGTAGGACCTTAGGTGAGGCAGAAACTAAGTACCCTCACCTAGAAAAACTGGCACTCGCCTTGCTAAGAGCCTCCAAGAAACTAACACCATACTTCCAATGTCACCCCATTTGTGTCATAAAAACTTACCAGTTAAGGAACATTATGCATAAGCCCGAACTCTCAGGCCGATTGGGCAAAAGGGCCGTGGAAGTAAGTGGTTACAATATTGAGTACCGGCCCCGAACCGCCATTAAGTCATAAATTTTGGTAGATTTCGTGGCCTACTTTACGCCGACCTTAATACCCGAGGTCGAAAAAGAGTTATTGATTAACTCCAGGACTTCTTCGAGAATCTGGACCCTCTTCACGGACGATGCCTCAAATGTAAAAGGGTCCGGACTTGGTATCATACTAAAGCCACCGATAGGTAATATAATTAGGCAATCTATTAAGACTGTGAAATTGACAAACAACGGGGCCGAATATGAGGCCATGATTGCAGGCCTTAAATTAGCCAAAAACTTAGGGGAAGAGGTGATCGAAGCCAAGTACGACACACTCCTTGTGGTAAACCAGGTTAATGGGACATTCGAGGTCAGAGAAGAACGAATGCAGAGATACTTGGACAAGTTACATGTGACATTACATCGGTTCGAAGAATGGACTTTGCAACATGTACCACGGGATCAAAACAGCGAAGCTGATGCCCTCGCTAACTTGGGATCATCGGTTGAAGATAACGAGATCAACTCGGGAGAAATTATGCAGCTTATGAGATCGGTGGTTGAACAAGGCCACGCCGAGATGAATTCAATAAGCCTAACTTAGGACTGGAGGAATAAATACGTGGAATATCTCAGGACTGGAAAACTGCCCTCGAACCTAAAAGAATCAAGGGCCCTACATACAAAGGCAGTGCGGTTTAGTTTGTCCAAGGATGGAACCTTAGTCAAAAGAACGTTCGATGGCCCGATGGCGATATGTTTGGGACCGAGGGATACCGAATACGTTTTGAGGGAAATCCATGAAGGTACCTGTGGAAATCATTCGGGCGCCAAATCATTGGTTCGAAAAATAATTAGAGGCGGTTACTACTAGTTCGACATGGAAAAAGACGCAAAGGAGTTCGTTCGAAAATGCGATGGATGCCAAAGGCAAGCTGTGATGATTCATCGAGCAGGGGAGCTGCTATATTCGGTCTTGTCACCATGGCCATTCATGAAATGGGGGATGGACATCGTTGGCCCCCTTCCACGGGTGCCCGGAAAGGCCAAATTTATTTTATTTATGACTTACTATTTTTCTAAATGGGTGGAAGAACAGGCGTATGAAAAGGTTAGAGAAAAAGAAGTCATTGATTTTATCTAGGACCACATCGTATGTCGATTCGGAATACCAGCCAAGATTTTGTGCGGCAACGGGAAACAGTTTATTGCCAGGAAAGTAAGCAAGTTTCTCAAAGATCATAAGATCAAAAGAATCTTATCCACTACTTACTAGCCTAGTGGGAACGGTCAAGCAGAATCTACCAATAAAACCATAATCCAAACACTAAAACATCAGCAAAATAATCTAAGTATAAATCAAATATTCACTTAGAAAAACGAGAAGTTACCCGATTCAACGCCTGTTGCGCTTCATTGAAAAGGCAGGGTGCATCCACCTCATTCATCTTAGCTTGATCATCCTCGGTCACCAAGCACCGAAGATAGCTAGCCATCCCTACAGGGACAGAGAGAACCCGTGCATCCTTCGGAAGTGAAAAAACAATGGTGCGCTTCCGATTAGGATATGCACTCGGGGTAGGGAATTAATCAACCAATTTTGGGCTGGAGGAAGGCCCGCTTGCTTATGAGGGAGAGATCTTCCTCGGTATCTTTAGTTTGCCAAATCAAATGGCATCCTCCATAGCCGTCGAATCCACACCGTAAAACAAAACCACGGAAAGGATCATTTGATCTATGGACCCCTTCGAGGGGGCGTTCTTTTGCAACCTGGGCCTCGTTAAACATCAATTCTATGAATGAGGTCGAATCGATAATATCTATCGGGCCGAATGCTCCCAGTGGGGCTTTGCCAGAATCTTAGGGAGCCTCAACTCCTGCCTCCACCTCAGTCTCCCCGACGTGATAAAATTCGGCCTCGCCTCTCCCTGGTTCGGAGGCCCCTTGCCCTTCGAGCTGCGACTACATACTGGCCATAAGATCAAAAGCTTACCTTCCCCCTCGGATTCATCACTCAGTCGATGGAGTGAATCTGGGGACAATGCTCGACCACTGGTGCTTCCCTTGTGTTTACGAGCCAATCTTTTCTTTGGCCTTTTCTTCTCAAGGCCCGGGGAACTCAGAGCCTCTTTTCTTTTCTTCTCTTTATCCTGCCCCGAGGCAGGGGGCTCGGCAAAGTTATCATCATCACCAGACGGAGGCCTCGTTTCAACATCTTTCGGTAAACCTGTGAAAGGAAAGTAAAACAAGTTAAAAATCGATAGCTTGAAAGTAAGGTCGAATGTAACTTAAAGAAAACATTTCACCATCAGAACGGTCCTCCCATCGGCCCTTCGAAAGCTCACGCCATGTGTGCTCGGAGTAAGATCTCTGTATTGCAATACCCTCGATCCACTCCTTGAGTCGGGGTACTGCATCCGGCATCCGAGCAGTAGCTGCACCATCGCAACATATCGATGAAGAAGGAAAGAAAAGGATAAGCTATGAAATAATTCTTGAAGGCTAGGTTTTACTTACGTTTCATGTTTCATTTTTTAAGAAATGGCATATCCTCGGCTAGGATTAAATCTGAGGTCTTCACTCTCACAAATCGGCTCAACCATCCTCGGTCTCGATGCTCGTAAATGCTCGAGAATCAGGCCTTACTGGCCCGACGTGCAAGCTTGATTAGTCCCCTCGATAAAGTTGGGGACTATACAAATGCATTAAATAATAGATGGTGAAGGGATACCCCTTGATCTTGCTTACAAAGAAGCGAAGAATAATTACTATCCTCCAAAACGAGGGGTGAATTTGACCAGGGGTCACCTCGTACCTCTTACAGAAGGCGACGATGACAGGGTCCAATGGGCCCAACGTGAAGGGACAAGTATAAACACTCAAAGTACCCTCCACGTAGGTGGTAATGGCTTCCTCGGGCTTGGGTACCACCACATGCTTTCCAACCCAGTTACAATAGTTTTTGACCTCGGACAGGACGTCCTCGGTGAACGAGCAAATATACCTCGAGATCGGCTCACACCGACCCGACACCAAGGAGGTCTTCTTGACCTTAAAATCAGCACCGGTCGGGCACCCCATAGGTACGAATAATTTTAGAAGGGGTTCCGGTACCGGCTCCTCAGAAGCAACAGCCAAAACATTCTTCTCAACAGATGGTCGTGAGGAAGAGGGGTTCTCTTTTTGAGGAACAAATCTTGAAGTCTTTGCCATTTCTTCTAAATAGAGGAGAGGAGAAGATGTTGGTAAAAGAGAAGGTATAATTGTCAGATAACTTATAAGAACTGTGAGAAAATCAGAAGGGAAGAAGTTTGGACTTAAGCTTTCAGAAAACCAGTAGATGAGAGTGATGAAGTTTTCTCAGAACGCAAGAGCAAATATTTGAATGTAAAAAGTTCTAATGAATGAATGAAAGGGGTATTTATAGTTTACTCAAACGGCGATTCACTTCTTGTAGCGGCCGACCATCAACTGACACCTATTTAATTCCTTGAAGACTAGATCGACGAGATGTTTTCAACTGTTCTTATCACATACGTCACGAATCCGTCGTCATGATTTATCGGAGTGAGAATCGGGAGCCCGTATCATTTCTCATCATTTACTCTCCGAAAAATAAGAGAATTTTACGTCGTATTTTGTCTCTTACGTCATGATATGTCGAAATGAGAATCTGAGGCTCATATCGTTTTTCGTTACCTACTCTCCGAAAAATGAGGGGACTATCTGTGTTCGGGTAAAATCGAGCTCGATGTTCGATCGAGCTTGAGAAATGGAGGGCCAAGGTCAATACATCTATAATAGGGTAAACATCGAAGTCTGAGGTCCAACATGATCAGCCGAGGGCGAACTATAATATTCAAGATCGGACCCAAAGCATCATCAAAACTAGCCATCGAGAAACCATCAGATATGCCCTCGAGTTTACCGAAGGTATAACCGCTCATGTTTCCAACGGCCTTGAAGAAAGCTTTGCCAACTCATCCGATAGGGGTCCGTAATTCTCGCCATTAACCAGTTATTATGGCAGAAATCACGAAAAAGGGAACGAATGGTCCTTTTTGCCTTTTATAGAATAATAAAATAATAACGTAAAAGGTAGATCTCCCCTAATATATAAAGGTGACTTGACAATTCATTAACCATTGTAACATATACTGATAAGTAATATATTGTCCAAGCTTCTACTCTTTGATATTTTTCTGTTAATAAAAGTGTATTCAACTCAAGAGTGGCTGACACTCTTAAAATTAGAATCATCCAATTCCTGTGGTTTGCAGTTATTTATCGCTATTTATTTTAATTACAATCTAATTTATCGCTTTGTATCAAGTTAATCCACATGTCCTTATAATCACTAACAAATTCAATTGTTATCCGATTTTGAGGGTAAACAATGACCACATGTAGCTACAAGCGCCCCTTTTCCTCATTCATCGGCGGAGGTACTTGGGAGATTGAGTCAGACATGCATAGAAAATGTATGCACCTATTTGATAGCCAAAGTATATTTTTAAACCTGTTCGGGGATGAAAATTTATTTAAGAGGAAGAAAATATAACAATTCAACATGTCGTTTTTAGTTTTAGCACTTTATTTTCTTGACTTGAAACTTCTCATAGATTCGTATGATATTCTGCGACTTACACACATGGGAGGTTTGGACCCCGAAGAGCCCGGGGAAGAATTGGAACCATAAGATGAAAAATGGAACTCTAAGAGATTTTAGTAATAACCTTACTGCTCGATTCTAATATTTTCCCTTCGATTCATGTTTCGAGATCTTGTATAGGTCCAATATTTTTGGACTTGTGAGAATGATTGAATTAGGACCCGAGGGGCTCGGATAAGCTCCAGTGCATTTGTAGGAATTTTGACAGCTAGTGGCATAGCCACCCTATGCCAAGNGACAGGAGAAAGTATATTTTATATCACACGGATTGCGATAGGATGAATAAGATTCTCCATTTTTAATCATAGCGCGGTCGAGGCAAAATCTTTATCAATAATAAAAAAGTAAACACGTGATAAAACTAAAGGAATTCAACATAAAATATAATTTTTCAACAAATGAGTACCCATTCTTTCCCCTGGCTCCACCGTGGATCTCGGGTTCAAGGAAAATATTCTTATACATAATGCTTCCTCCTTTATCAGTAAAGACAAAACATGCGGTAAAGCTAAAGGAATCGTGTGTACGAGTAAAATCGAGCTCGATGTTCGATCGAGCTTGAGAAACTGAGGGCTAAGGTCAGTATATCTGTAACAGGGTAAAAATCGAAACCTGAGGTTCGATCTGACATCCAACATGATCATCCGAGGGCGAACTATAATATTCAAGATCGGACCCAAAGCATCATCAAAACTAGCCATCGAGAAACCATCAGATATGCCCTCGAGTTTACCGAAGGTATAACCGCTCATGTTTCCAACGGCCTTGAAGAAAGCTTTGCCAACTCATCCGATAGGGGTCCGTAATTCTCGCCATTAACCAGTTATTATGGCAGAAATCACGAAAAAGGGAACGAATGGTCCTTTTTGCCTTTTATAGAATAATAAAATAATAACGTAAAAGGTAGATCTCCCCTAATATATAAAGGTGACTTGACAATTCATTAACCATTGTAACATATACTGATAAGTAATATATTGTCCAAGCTTCTACTCTTTGATATTTTTCTGTTAATAAAAGTGTATTCAACTCAAGAGTGGCTGACACTCTTAAAATTAGAATCATCCAATTCCTGTGGTTTGCAGTTATTTATCGCTATTTATTTTAATTACAATCTAATTTATCGCTTTGTATCAAGTTAATCCACATGTCCTTATAATCACTAACAAATTCAATTGTTATCCGATTTTGAGGGTAAACAATGACCACATGTAGCTACAAGCGCCCCTTTTCCTCATTCATCGGCGGAGGTACTTGGGAGATTGAGTCAGACATGCATAGAAAATGTATGCACCTATTTGATAGCCAAAGTATATTTTTAAACCTGTTCGGGGATGAAAATTTATTTAAGAGGAAGAAAATATAACAATTCAACATGTCGTTTTTAGTTTTAGCACTTTATTTTCTTGACTTGAAACTTCTCATAGATTCGTATGATATTCTGCGACTTACACACATGGGAGGTTTGGACCCCGAAGAGCCCGGGGAAGAATTGGAACCATAAGATGAAAAATGGAACTCTAAGAGATTTTAGTAATAACCTTACTGCTCGATTCTAATATTTTCCCTTCGATTCATGTTTCGAGATCTTGTATAGGTCCAATATTTTTGGACTTGTGAGAATGATTGAATTAGGACCCGAGGGGCTCGGATAAGCTCCAGTGCATTTGTAGGAATTTTGACAGCTAGTGGCATAGCCACCCTATGCCAAGAGTGGTCAAGCGCACACCCTTCGCCGAACAATTATACTGCATATATAAGATAAATACTATTTATATGGTTATATATACATTTTAAACACCCTTGACACAGTTGAGTGAGGCAGTCCAACCGCTCAGGGTGTTCAAAGTGATGTGTTGTTCATGGGTTCAAAGTTCAGCCTATTTTATTCGCCAAAACTAAACTGAGTCTACCAAGTGTTAGTTTATTTGATATTTTTTCAATAAAAAAAAATTCCTATTTAAATAGCTCTTAAACTTAAATATTGTATAGAAATAAAAAAAACATTTCTTAAAAGTAATTTTTTAACTAAACGTTATTTATTAAATAAATTTTATAATTTAAAAGACAAGCTCTACTAAAATTTCTTCAACAAAAGGTCTCTACAAACTACAAATCCTCTTGACTCTCTCTTTTCTTTGGTTTTATGCTTGTTTTTACTAGTACAGTTTCTAATGTTATCTTTTTGTTATTTTAATTTGATTTATAACATTATATTTCTATTAATATTTTTTATTGTTTAGCTAAATGTTTCATAGTTTGATCTAAAAATTTTGGTACACCACTCATCGACAATTCTTATCTTGTTTAGAATTTGAACAGCCATGACGGAATTCCTGGCTACGCCAATGTTGACAGCTGCACCAACTGTAAGCGCGGCCACTCCCGTGCTTGCCGCACCCTGCCTGTAGGTCTTCAGTTTTCCATGTTTAGTGCAGCTCCCAGTGCGTTCGTAATGGATAAAGTGTGCTCCACACTGTCAGAATCCGGCCAACACTAGGGTGTTTCGTTAGCACACTTTCAAAAAGTATAAATAGCGAGTTTTTGTGATTGTATTTCATTCTTTATCGTTTTGGAGACTTTGGAGCTTGATTTTGAGGGTTTTGACCTAATCTTCATCAGCAACCTTGGGATAATGTAGTACCCCATAAAATATATATTGACTTAATGTTCGAGAAGCTCCATTTGTGTATCGCAAGTCATTTGGAATGGACTTTCTGAGTTCTCAAGTGTTAATTATTTTATCAATGACTTATATATATTTGTGTATGGAATAACGTATCAAGAAATGGAACTCGAAACTAGCAAGGAGTTACACGATCAACTTTATATGAAAAATGACTTGGGGTCGTTAATATGGCATTACAAAAAGAAAATATAAAACAAAGTGTTCCATGAACATTTTGAAAATGCTAGGCATTTGATTTGTTTCAGCAATATGGTCCACGTATGGGCTTGTAATATATAACATAACAAAATGTGTTAATAAAAGGACAATTGATGACAACATGGAGTGTGTACAACGTATGGGGTGTTCATAAAAACCCGAAAAACCGAACCAAATCGAAAACAAAACCAAACCGACGAAAAAAATTGATATTTTTAGGTTTGGTTTGGTTTTGGTTTTGAATTTTAAAAACCGATCAAATTTGGTTTGGTTTTGGTTTTAATAAAAATAAACCCGAACCAAACCGACTATAAAAGTAGCTATTTAAATTATTATTACACCTATATATATATGTATATTTTTATATAAAATTTCTAATATTTTATGATACATATTAGTCATTTGTATTTTTAGTCTAGTTCTTTGCTATTATAATACTCTAATTCTTTGCCTTCTAGTTTAATTGATAGTTTTCTTTAATTAAGTATAAGAATTTATTTCATGTTAAAAATAATCGATTTTTAATTGAGTACTTAAGTTATTCATCACTATTTGAGTAAATTATCATCAATATATCTTGGTAAATGATAGATTTCTCAAAATGCAATTGGTTTGATAGCGTTACGTTGAAAATGTACTCGCCGGAATATACGTTTGGTAGTGTATGTCTCATATTTAAGAAAAAACCGACAAAAAACCGAAAAAACCGAAAAACTGACAAAAACAGAATCGATAAAAAACCGACTTAATTGGTTTGGTTTGATTCCAATATTTGAAAAACCGACTTACTTGGTTTAGTTTCTTTTTAGGGAAAAACCGATCCAAACCGAACCATGAACACCCATGTTAATGTATATTTATACAGGGGCTGATGTTGTAAATATCCTGTGTATGGTGTCTATGCACAGTTTGGAGTGTACAAGTGAACTTATATATAATGGGAAAAGTAAGCCAAATTAGTGCTTTTGGTGACTTGATAAAATAAAATGGCTCCCCTTTTTACGCCTTAGAGATTGAGAAAAGACAAAGAGCATATTTCATTCCTTGGTTCTCTATGCAGAGAGCAGCTGCCTCGGAGAACTACGAAGACTTAGGGAGCGGTGCAGAGCGGGTTTTCACGAAGGTGTATACCAGTTAAGAATTACGCAAACGATCCCATCACCTTAGAGCAATTAGTTATCTCCCTACTAGATTTTCAAGAACACCTTCAAATATCAAAGTTGGGATTTTAACTTCAAGAGGTAATATTTTTACTATATACTCGAATACAATTATGGATTAAGTATTTGGATGATATTATGGAGCAGAAAATGTTATTTGGTTAAAGTATTACATGTGTCATAAAAATGAGTATTGTAAATTAGGGTTCTTGAAAGAGGAAGAAGATGAATTTTGAAATTATGAGTCTTGATTATTGAGTACTGACTGGGTGATTGTAACGGCCAGATTAGCTCAAGTATGATTAAGTATTAAGTGGTATGGTTTACAGGCTAGGGCTAAAGGTAAAGAATGGTCGTTTGGGATTTCTTGTAGCTAAGTTTAAACCCTAAACGAATTATGTTTGAGTTTATTGAATGTTAATGAATACAAATTTATGTGAATTGGTTATATTTTGCTAGATTGAAGTTATTTGGGTCGTTCGACTCGTTCCTTAATATTTGGAGCTAGCGATTAGTAAAGTAAAGCGACTTCGAGGTATGCCAAACTTTTAGTTATCTTGTGTGTTTTCAACCACTTCATAACTTTGAATAAATAAATAAAATGAGATTCCATATACGTTAGGGACAAGCTTGTGTCACGACCTAAAATTTCACTAGATCGTAATGACACCGAACCCGACCCGCTAGGTAAGCCCAACTGCATAAATGATAAGAAACAAATAGAGATAATGAATAAAATATCCAAAAGAGTCTAATACAACTATCCCAAGGACTCATAGTATAAGTCACGATCGACTATGAATAAGAGTACAACTTCGGTTTGAAGAAAAATACATCATCTATTTGAAACATACATAAACAGAGTTATAACTTCTAATCTACCACGAACAAATGGTAGCTTGTATCGAGAGTGCTTGTACTTCCTCAATGCTAGACTCTCAAACTCCTTAGACGCTCTTCTCCAAATATTTGCATGCAAGGTGCATAAGTGTAGTATGGGTACAACCGATCCCATGTACTCAGTAGGTATCTTGACTAAACTCAGTGAAGTAGTGACGAGATTTTTAAGTCAAAAGATACTCAATAGTATAACCTATTCAGTTAAATTTACAATAGAAACAACACTAGAAATAACAAAGTAAATTGCTAGAACAAATATGAGAAGTAGCAAATGATTAACTAAAGGAAATAACGATCAGTTTTCCTCAATATATATCACAACCAATCCCTTACTAACAGCTCAAGTCATGAGGGTAAAGCACAAATCACTAAAACAACATAGTAACCCACGAATCTTCATAATATGAGGAATGTGTTCAAGTTATCGAATCAAATAGCACGACAATACTTTTCGTTCATTTATCTCATCCTCGCCAAATGTATGCATGTATATCAAATCAATTAGCATGGAAAAACCCTTCGTGCATCTATCTCATTCTCATCAAGCATATATATAACAGTACCAACCAGGCAGAAAGAATACGAGCAGCAGTAACAACGAAGTAGAAAGTACACAGATAACAGTGACAATTAAGGCAGAAGCATATGAATAACGGTAACAGACAAGGTAGAAGGCACAAAAGTAACGAGGCAAATAAAGAAGGAGAACATAAATTCTAATAGCTGGCGAAGTAGAAGGGTTTGATGAAACCACAACAAATGAGAAAAAGGCAACGATGTAAATATGACAAACAAGAAGGTAGGCATGAACGTAAAAATAATTAACAAATAGAAGGCATCGATAAAACAATAACAAATAAGGTAAAAGGCAAAGACGTGATAACCACAAGAAACATAGAAAACATAGGTGCAACAATAACAACTCAGGGTAAAGGCATAAATGCATACGTAAGGAAAGATAACACAATATAATGCATGTCTCTCGTCCTCTCCTGTACGGAAACACCCTTCGTACCATGAACAATAACACTTGCACGATATCATCCTTCGTGCTTTTACTCTCTTCCTCACATGATAATATAAAACAATGGCTTGACAACACCATTCATGCTTTTACTATCTTCCTCATATGATAATATAAAATAATGGCCCGATAGCACTTTTCGTGCTTTCATTCTCTTCCTCAATTGATAATATAAAATAATGGCACGGCATCACCCTTCGTGCTTTTATTTTCTTCCTCATATGATAAAATAAAATAATGGCACGGAAGCACCTTTCGTGCTTCATATTCTTCCTCACATGATAATATAAATATAATGCACGACATCACCCTTCGTGACCACATGATCTAACCTGACATTCGTCTTAGCCTCTCAAGCCAAATTGTAATGTAACCAATAGTTGAGTCCATCATTGAACCTCCTAATCCTCTCTCTATCGGTAGGAACTAACCATACTGCATGTCAGGCCAAATTTGAAAATCTCATCTTACACTGATTCATAGTCATATCCCGCCTAGCTTAGCTGCTCAAACTCCCTACAAAACACCTCTATACGAGTCTGTGGAACAAAGTTCTATAAGAAGAGAACTGAGAGCTCATACCACGTAAGTGGTGCTGCACCAACTCGATTGCTTGACTCATAAGCCTGCCACCATCTGTAGGCTGCCCCTATCAGCTGAAAAGTAGTGAAAGAAACTCTACTAATATCCACACTACTTATTGTGTGAAGAATCCGATGACATCGGTCCAGAAAATCTTAAGCATCCTCTGACTCTCCTCCACCAAACTTGGCCGGATCAAGCTTCCTAAATCGCTCCAACCTCCTCTCCTCCTCATTAGTTATAGTTGGACCAATTTCGGCCCGAGCAACAACAACTGGCTGAAATAGCAACACCGTCGGTGTCTGATGACCCTAAGCTAGCTCCTCTGGAGTACAGGCGACGGGAGTCTGGGATCCTCCCCTAGCCTGTGAGATAGCTGGTGTAACTAGTATCGTAACCTTTGATCCATGCACGTACACACACTCAAGTTTAGAGCCAAAGCCTCTTGAATACCAAGTATACAATAGGTACTACAGGTGTCTGAGCTGGTCCCACCGGCTCAACAGTATTAGGAACCTGCTCCTTACTGGAGCGACTGATGGCTCTACTGGTGCTGTCCTTGCTTTAGTGCGAGCCCCACCTCGGCCTCTACCTCGGACCCGGCCTCTTGCATCTCTAATTAGTGGTTTTGGTTCACATACGCCTCATCCAGTTGCACGTGTCCTCACCATATGTGGGAGAATAGAAAAGTAAGGTTTCAAACTTGGAATTAATAAATCCGCATGACAATAATGCAAGAAAGTGAAGTTCTTCCTAACAATTCGGTGGCTTCTCGAAGATAAGTAGAGACTCTGTACCGATCCGCAAGACTGTACTAAACTTGCTCATGACCTATATGACATGTGAACCTAGGGCTCTGATACCAGCTTATCACGACTCAAAACCCCAATAAGTCGTGATGGCACCTAACGCAATTGCTCGGCAAGCCGTACATAACAATAATGAACCATAGTAGCAGAAATGACAGAATTAACATAAGCCTAAAACTTTAATATAGCATAATAATGCCAATACATGATAAATTCCCCAGAACTGGTAAATATACAGTCATGACCTCTAAAATAGAAAATACAAGTCCGAAAGTTAAATAACAATACTGTTTGAAATAAAGCAACAATACAATATGTAAAGAGATGCCAAGATTGCGGTCGAGAATGCAGCTCTACCTCGTGTCTCAGTGATCAACTCAGTTATATGCCTCGGTTACCGATGACTGGGTATGATACCTGGATCTGTCCAATTAAGTGCAGAATATGAGTACAAATGACCCTATGTACTCAACAAGTATCATAAGTAACCTCAACAAGGTAAAAGCAACATGAATTATAAATGATAGTCGCTATAACATTTATAGTTCATAAATTCAACAAGTACAAAACAATAACATGATCAAGTCATAAGGTACAAAAAGATCAGTCCTGGTGTAAACAATTTCTCAAGTATTATGCTCAGTCAATAATCATGCATATAAAGATGATATACAAGTAAAACAGGTAAATAACCAAGGAAATTGCATATAAGGATGAAATGCAATAACCAAAACGCACACTGGCTAGCTTTTCCTCAATATTTCCATATCCATACCAAACCACTGATTCCTTAAATCTGCGTATACACCATCAAGAAGGAACATGAGAGGGTAACCATAGGGGGATGAATCCATATCCACTTGCTTCGCGGCATAGTCGCATGCAATAATCATACTCCGCCCGGTGTGGTCACACACTCTATATCATAATCTGCCCAACATGGTCACAAGCTCAATATCACAGATGTGCCCCTCGTGGTCACATGCCTAATATCACAATCTGTCTGGCATGGTCACAGGCATAATAGCACAATCCGCCCGGCGTGGTCACATACTTAACAACACAATCCGTCAGGCGTAGCAACACAAACACAATCTGCTCGACATGGTCACAAGCATTACAACAAAACCCGCCTGGCGTGGTCATAGGTATAACAACACAACCCGGGCGACGTGGTCATAGGCTACCAGTCCAAATCATATCACACATAAAGCAAATATACAAGAATACATGTATATGATAAATGAATATCAGATTTCGTACTCCTGGACTGGTATAAATGATATGCTAAGGTGTATACATGTGCAAAGTGTGCTATCATAGCTCAAATCAATAATTTCATCACGAAAATAGCAATTATTAAGTTCATTCAAGGGATTAGTCTCTATGTAACCTCAAACATGGATCCAATAGTTCACAACGGGGTTACAAATGTAAGAAACATCACAGCATAAAGCTTAACAATCAATTCAAGGTATGTCATAGCCTAAGCACTAACTCGATCATGGATAAATACCTTGGTTCTCGCACATGGGCTCAAACCCCACATATATGCACACCTATAGCACGTAGCTATCACAAATAACTCAGGCAACAAGTGCCTCAACCAAGTTTAGGTAAGATACTTACCTCAAGCAAGCCAGATCACTCCTCTAACAAGCCCTTCCAACATAAATCAACCTCCATACGGCTCGAATCTAAAAACAATAACTTAATATAATCAATAAAAGCCATAGGAACCGATTTCAATTGATAAAGCAAAGATCTTTAACCAAAATAAAAAGGTCAACATAAAGTGTCAACCCCGAGCTCGTACCTCGGGACCGACCAAACTCACAAATTCCGAACATCCAATTGAATATGAGTTCAACCATACTAATTTTATCCAATTACGACCTCAAATCAACTTCAAATCCTCAATTTTTACTTTAGGAAAGTTTTTACTAAAATCCCCAATTTCTTCTCTTAGATTCATCAATTAAATACTAAAAAAAAGTTGGAATCATGAATAATGAACAAATCCGAGTCAAAAATACTTACCCCAATCCAAATCGTTAAAATCTCCTCCAAAATTACCCAAATCCGAGCCCTACAACTCAGAATATGTTAAAATAACTAAAACCCTCGAACAAATAGAGTACTTATTGTCATCCTAGGCATACCCTTTACGATTGCGGGACCAACTTCGCGATCGCGAAGCACAATCAACACTGCCCCAGAACAAATGGCCTAAGCGAACGCGGCACAAAGCTCGCAAATGCGATGCACTCCATCTATAAGCCTTCGCGATCGCGTATGCTAAAAGCGTGATGCCCCAGCTGGACTCTCCTTTCTATGCGAATGCAACAGCACACGCGATCGCAATGACTTCTTTCTCCCAAATCTTTGAGAAGGCGAGCTCCATTTCGCGAACGCGATTAACAACCACCCTACCAACAAAATACCTTCTGCAATCGCGATCGCGAAGAAGGAAACCAGAAACTCAGAATCAGTAGTCCCAAACATGATGGAAATAGTTCGAATCCGAAACACACCAAAGGCCCCAAGGACCCCATCTAATCATACCAACCAATTCCAAAATATAACACAAACCTACTCAAAGCCTCAAATCACATAAAACATCATTAAAATCATGAATCGTACCACGATTCAAGCGTAAGAAACAAATGAACATCCAACTTTCAAAACTCATGCCAAATCACACCAAACCAACCCAAAATGACCTCAAATGTTTTAAGCAAGTCCCAAATGATATAATGGACCCATTCCAACTCCCGGAACCAAAATCTGAAGCCGAAATCAACAAATTCAACTCTCAGTTAAACCTTTCAACCTTCCAAACCTTCAACTTTCCAACTTTTGCCAAAAAGCACCAAACCAACCTACGGACATCCAAATCCAAATGTGGACATATGCCTTAGTCCAAAATCACCATCTGAATTGGAACCATCAAAACTCTATTCCGGAGTTACCTACACAAAAGTCAAACTCCGATCAACGTTTTCAACTTAAGCTTTCAACCTTGGGACTAAGTGTCCCAGTTCATTCCGAAACTTTCCTGAAACCAAACCAACCACCCCGGCAAGTCACGAAAACTCAAATACATATAAATAAAGCATCAAAAAGGAGAAACATGGCTAAAGTACTCAAAACGACTGGTCAGGTCCTTGCACTCTCAAACTAAATCAAATATCCACGGAGCCATAAGATATTAAGAATTATAAATAAAATGAACATAAGTAAAGAAAACAAGACATAGGCGTCACTAAAAATGCTATCCAATTAAACAAGCATATGAACACATAGAAAATATTTATACATGTCAAAGCCTAAATATGCTTCTATCAAACAAGTCAAAGGTGCCTAGGAATCTCCTCTTTCTCCTCTATTTATTTTCTTAAGTCCTAATTTACTCTAAAAATAAAAATAAATTACCACCCAATTTAAGCTACATTGCATGGAAAAGAACTGACACACAAAGAAAAACCACATGGAATTATTACTAGCTAAAGAAAAATTAAAGACATAATTTTGTTCTATTTTTGATTTTGTTTATTTTTGGTTAGACTTTAATCCCTCAAGAAAGCTTCCTCGGAGATCCATTTCGGGAAAAGTCCATGTTTTTCTAATTTATCTTTTTGATTTTTCTATTTTTTTAAATTAAGCTATTAAAACTACTTCTAAAATACTACACTACTACGAAAACAACAATATGAAGCTAAAATAAAAAATAAGAAGTTAACATACTAATATAATACTATTAATTATCTAAAGAAATTCTCCCACCCCACACTTAAAGAGTGCAGTGTCTCCAATATACAAATAAAGCAAAAAATAATGAGAGTAGACAAGAAACTCCCTGAAAGGCCAATGGCCGAGGCAATAGCGGCTCACGAGGTACTCAGACTTTTCTCAGGAATAATTTTTTCTGCGGGCACTCCACACTTAGTTCCAACCATCTGGTTCACTTTTGCACATCTTATGGCCTTCCTTCCTATGTTCATAATCCTATAATACAAAACAACACTACAAAAATAATAGAAAATAATAAATAAAAATAAATAAATAAAAGAAAGCAGTAATGATGGGTTGCCTCCCAACAAGTGCCTAATTTAATATCGCGGCACGATGTGAACCACTTTTTGTCTCCACTTCGAACTTATGAATTGAGCCCCTAATTGAACTTCAAGCTTTCGGTTATTCTCTCGGGGTGGTGGAATAAATCTAGTAGGGCCAAATAACTAATGGAGTATTTTGCACTTCTTGGACTTCAACTGAGTTATGTAATTCTGTCTCTCTGGGACGTCAAATTCAATAATATAAGCGCTTTATTTCTCGTCCATTGGCTCATCTAAAGACTTAGATGACTCGATTTTCATGTCATCATTCAAACTAAGGTTGTCCAACGGGACGGGCCATCCCGTCCCATCCCGTCCCACTTAATTTTAAACAGGACACGGGATGGGACGAGATGTGACGGGATGGCTATTTCGTCTCGTTTGACCCGTCCCGTTTCGTCCCGTCCCGCATCCTATTTATATTTTGTGCATTATATATAAGAAACTTATAATCCTGCTTTCCAAGGTTTTCCTAAGACCACTTTTAGAAATGATGTTTTTAAATTTCAAACCGAATATCTTCAGTATATTCGTTGTGTATTTTTTCACTTAGATTGTAAAGTGTCTATCACATATGATATAGGTCGTAGTCTTAATGGTTGTGATTATTTAACTGTTACATGTCATTGGGTTGATCATCACTGGAATATACAAAAACGTATTATTGGTTATAAATTTGTTGATTCAAAATACACTGGAGCATATATTGCAACTATTGTTCTACAAATTATTGACTTTTATGGACTCATTGATAAAATTTTAACTATCACCTTAGATAATGCTTCTGCAAAGTGCTAACACAACTGCAGCAACTAGCTTAATGAAATGATTGTAAAATTAATCCAACTTATGCACCGCCCATTAATGAAATAATTGTAAAATTTTAAAAGTATTTTTTCCCTATTCCCCAAGTTTATTTAATTTTTACTATACATAACCCATCTTTAAAATTAAGAGGTGCAAATAGATATTTTCGTAAAATTTATGAGAAATTAGCAATTCAAGAAAATGAACAACCATCTCTCGAAGACTGCCAGACTAACATATATTCTTATGTTAGATCAATATTTGATAAATATAAATCTATGAAAACAACAGGTGGTGAAACTAGGAAAGAAGAAGAATACAATGAGATACTTAGCACTGGGAGCTATGACGGCATGGAACTCATGGAATATCAATCAACATTGCCAATTCCAAAACAATGTCCGAGAGAAATTATAGATAAGTTACAACGAAGTTATATAGGAGCTTACAAATATTAGTATGATAATTTGTAATTGGCTACTAAGAGGCCTAGTTCAAACAGAACCCTTCCTAGAAGGTGGCTGCGTAGATTAGGTACTTTTCAAAAGAATTATATTTGTATGTGATATTTGAAAGTTTTATTAATAAAATAAAAGGCGCTAAGCGTTTAATTCTTTTATGAATTCTCTTGCACTCTTACTTAGTTACTTAATGACTTAAAATTATAATAAATAAATTATAACTCGATTATAAATTTATAATTACTAGAATATTTCATTACAAGTCTTTTGTTTTAATATCTTATAATTCTTTATTTAGTTTTCTAATTGCCGTTTAATTTTTAAGTTTATTAAATAAGTCAGAAAACTAATTGTTGTAAATTTTAAAAACTTATTCATTGTCAAAAGAATATCCGTTGCCAAACTCAATGCTTAAATAATTATTTTTTTAAAACGGCACTTAAGGCCCGCGAACTCGTCCCGTCCCGTCCCATCCCGTTTGTTAGCGGGACGGGATGGGCTTACCGTCCGTCCCATCCCGTTCCGTCCCGTCCCGTCCCATCCCGTTTGTTAGCGGGACGAGATGGGCCTACCGTTTCATCCCGTTTGTCCCGTCCCGCCACCGTCCCGGTTAAATGTCATCCCGTCCCGTCCCGTTGGACAACCATAATTCAAACACAATATTGAAAAATGTATGTAACGAGGACTAATACGTTCTAACCCTAGAATTGTATCACTATGTACATCCTCATATTTAAATGCACTAGAATCTTCAAATATAATATTATCTACTTACTCACATGACTCTAGTGTACTTTTCTTAAAATTGGCATCATCGATAAAAATATGGTCGAATGATTGACTCTCAATTTTTAGCTCCTCAATTTGGCGTATAAACTTCTTTTCAGCGTCACACAACTCATAACTATTTTGGTGAGCGTTGGACGCATCAACCTTTGCACTCAATTGAGCTTCCAAGTCGTGAATAACATTGCCAAATTGTTTGATCTCTTATCCTAGTTCAGCTCTTCCTTCTATAAAGAACCTCATCCCACTTGTAATTTCATCACATTGAGCCTCATATATCTCTAATGTTTTTAGCTTGTTCCATTAGGCAAGTTTGGCTCAAAATCTCCACTTTTTCAAAATTTTTCTGTTAATTAAACTCGCTCTCTTCTTCAATTTGAGACTCTTCCTGAATATTAACTAAGTCTGCAGCTTGTTAATCACTGAATGTTTCAACCCATTCTTCAACTTTGGCCTTCATTCTCTTCATTGTTGCCTTGAGATTTTTCATCTCTTTTTGGCATTCATGAGTTTGCTCCACTATCTGCCTCACCAACAACAACAACCCAGTAGAATCCTATTAATGGGGTCTGGGGAGGGTAGTATGTACGCAGACCTTACCCCTACCCCGAAAGAGTAGAGAGGCTGTTTCCGAAAGACCCTCGGCTCACCATATCCGTTATATGAGCACCATGCTCCACAGCCTTTATATTGTTGCTCTTATCAAACTCAGAAACATTATTAAAATTGTAATAAGGGCTTGGAGAAGGATAAAAATAGTTAGGACAACCATCTCTATGGACACCTTGACCACCATACATGTTACAAATATTTCACTCATAAGATTAAGATTGTGCACACAACTCGCCCATGGGAACATTCTGATAATTGTTTCACCAGTGGGGGTTCTCCACCATATGAATAAGGATCATCATAAAAAGAATATCCATCATGCAATTAATTTTTATTACAACATGCCATGTGAAGATAACTAATAAAATACTACAATAAACAAAACAAATTTAAAAATAACTTGAACAGATAAAAAGTAAAAATCTAATCTTAAACATAACTAATTCTATATCCCCGACAACGACGCCAAATACTTATTGCAGCTAAACGTACACACAAGTATATGTGGTCATTAAGTAATAAAGTGACTTAAAGTAGGATGTCGAACCCACAGGGACTTGTGATTAACTATTAACTAAATTAAACTATCCTAATTATCTAAACAAGAATTAAACCAAGAAGTATTTGATTCTAAACTAATTAAAATAAAGAAAAACAGTTAATGAACCAGACAAAAGAATACCAGATTTTTATGTTATCAATGGAATGAAAACGATCTAGGGTTATGGGCTAACTAACAATCATATTTTATTCTTCAATTGAATTAAATAATTAATTTATTTGGTTTACTGGTTGACAAGATTAATATTGCTCATAAGAATCTATCGATCTCTTAGTCGCTTATTCAAGCTAACCTAACACTTACATGTCTATAGAGTGAGAATCAACAAGAACACATTCATAATTCCTGTATAATAACCAAGTAAGTCAATTAGTATAGGTTTATCCTAACCACGAATCCATTATCCGATGCCCAGGTTCAAGAACTTGCTCTACTCAATCCTATATGCAATCTAGAATTTCCACTTTCGAGTTCAACTCTAGATTCGTAGATAGTATTTAATTGGTGATCAAACAATCAACTAATTAAGTGCATGATTGAATAAATAAACTAATACGATAAATCAAGAAACTAAAATCAATATTCAAATAGTCATGAAAGAACCACTACCCTAGAACGTGAACTTTAGCTCCACATAGACATAGTATTCAAACAATAAATCATCCGAAGAAACATAAAAATTACTTTGTTTGATGGAAGAAAGATGAAATCCGGTCTCCACGGCGGCTCTGTGATCTCCCTTGGTTAAAAGTTGTATAAAAATTGTGTTTAAGAAATATTTATAGATGTAGGAAAAAACCTAAACAAAATAATCAAGTCCAAAATTAAAAAGAAGATAAAATAGCCTCGAAATCCAGACACCGGGCGCCCCGCTGTGTAATGCGAATGTAGGGCCCTGCGCTGGGCTGCGCGTCGCCAGGCTTGTCGCGAGAAAGTTCGGTCGCCTCGCGTTGCACTTCTTTGGTTTTCAACAATTTGCTGCCAACTCTATTGTTGCAATGTCCAACTCCAGTTGTTTGTCATTCTAATTGCTTTGTTCCATCAAGACATTTCCTCCACGTGCGCATCTTTTCCAAGGTAGTGCCTTTACCCCTATTGCTTTATTTTTGTTTTGTTTCATGTCAACATTATGTCATAATATTCAAATCATTAGATACTCATGAGCTAATTATTGTAGTGTAAAAAATATACTTCAAAATATTTATTTTGCTTCAAATTTTATTTTGAAAGTGCCTATATTATCCATTAATACCCACATAAGTTTAAAATTCCATAACTAAGTTAAATTGGGCATATTCAATATCAAATATAATAAAAGAACAGTAAAACTGCGAGTAAATTAATATCGAAACATATGAAAATATGCCCATCATCAGTGAGTGGTTTTGTTATGGCATATACTAAGTATTTCATACTGTCACGACCCAAAATCCCCATCAAGGCCGCGAAAGCACCTAACACTGCTTGGTACGCAAACCAACATTAAATATACAGAAATAAATTCTAACAATAATAATAAATAGCCTCAAAAGCAGAATAAGATATATAACTGAAGCAATTTAACAATACAACTACAATACCATCCCAAATCTGGTGCCAACGAGTACATGAGCTCTATAGGATAAATAAGTACAACTCTCTAAATAACAATACAATATTATTTGACGCACATAAATAGTAATAACAAAAGTAAGGAAAAGAAGTGCAAGGCCTACAAACGGAAACAACATAACTGCCTTGAAATCACCAAATGGGAACTGGTGCAACTCTCTTAAAATTAGCTCTATCAGCAACACCTAGATTTTCACATAAAGTGTAGAGTATAATATGAGTATAACTGACCCTATGTACTCAGTAGGTATCAAGCCTAACCTCGGATTGAAGATAGTAACGAGATTGCACTCTCAAAAATCAACAATAACAGTAATAGCAATATAGTGAAAAAATAGGGAAAGCAGTTCAAAAATAAAAAGTTCACCTTATTCACATTAAGAAGAGAGGCATATTTTACAATCAACACAGTTAAGTCATCAATTTCAAGATATAGAATTTCAATTAGCATGAGAGGGATACCCCTATGCCTGCATGACAAGTAACAATGTCATACGAATGCACAATGAAATCATCAAATAAGCACACTCTCAGTACTGCATGAGTTCGTGGGATGAAACCCCTCACTCAGTACATAAAGTCCCTACACTCACAGGGCCTAAAGACCGTGGGTTATCACCTGACTCCAGAGGTCAACAATCATCGTAAACCAACCCAAATGGTCTGGTACACGGGTCACCTCAATATCAATACTATTTAGTTTATAGGGAGTTTGACGTACACGTCACCTCAATATCAATATCATCACGACTCTATGACCCCAGATCAGTCACTAATCCACTCAGCTGAATATATGCTAGTATCTCACAGTATCATAAATCAATATACCGCACAATTAATACCAACGTTCTACAAATCCACTTAAATCTGTGGTACTCAAGTAAATAAATCAACAACATGTGTGGTAACTAATAAGAAGTATATAAAAATGGTGAAATAACAAGCGTATATAATATCATAACTAAAATATATGACTACAATCAAGGCAAACAATTTAACATAGAAAAAGGGCACTATCGTGTCTCAAACAGATAAGCACGTAGCCTAGACACGATTCCTACCATGAATAATAGTCCAAGTAGTCATACAAGTAAAGAAAACACCCCAAACGAAGGGATGTTAACAAAACAATGCATGTAATAGCCTAAAGTCTACCCGGATCATGAATAAGCATAGTGTACGCAAAATATGCTTGTCACCACGTACGTGCATTAGCCCCAACACATAACAAGTATCGAAATCTACGGGAAAAATATCCTCAAGTCAAGTTTAGGCAAGATACTTATCTCAAAGCGCGAGAATTAAATACTCCAAAAAGCTCTTGTCTCTCGAATTAGCCTGCGAACAAGTCAAATCTTTCCAAAAATAAATCAATAATATCAAACAATGCTTTAGGAATCGATTCCAAGTAATAAAGGTCCAATATTTATCAAATAGCAAAAAGTCAACCTGGGCCCGATTCTAGGAACCTGACCAAAATTACAAATTCTGATCACCCATTCCAACACGAGTTCAAATATACTAGTTTTATCCAAATCCGACTTCAAGTCGGGGTTCAAATTCCAAATAACCACTTTCCAAAAAATCTTACAAAATCTCCAATTTCTCTCTTAGATTTCAACAACCAAAACATAAGATCAAGGATAAAATCATAAATAATAATTAAATCCAAATCAAGAATACTTATCCAATCCATGTGGGTAAAAATCGTCTCAAACATCGCCCCAATCGGAGCTCTAAAGCCAAACCCTTGCTCTTAAAATATGCCTAGTTCTTTTGCTTTTGCAACCAAATCTGTCGCTTCTACGGCGTCGCTTTTGCAACCAAAATACTAGCTTCTGCGAGTTGTGAGTTACATTTAAACCCCTAACCTCTCGTATTTGGGGGCCTTCCTCCGCTTCAGCGATTCCGCTCCTGCGGACCACTACCACATCTGCGCCCTTGCGCACCTGAGCACAAGACCCTACATTTTCACACTTCCCTGTCTAGACAAAACCTCGCCTATGCATCCTCATGTCCACTTCTGCGGACTTGCACCTGCGGAAAAGAAATTCATATATGTGGAAACACCAGACTGAACTGCCAACTAGCTCTAAAATGATCCGGAATCCATTTGAAACTCACCAGAGGCTCTTGGAACCCTGCTAATCTCACCAACCAGTCCCAAAACATAACACAGACCTACTCGAGGTCTCAAATCACATAAAATATTATCAAAATCACAAATCGCACTTCATACCAAGATTAATGAACTAAACAAACTTCTAACTTTCAAAACACATACTAAACTACGTCTAACCAACTCGGAATAATCCCAAATTTTACACACATGTACCAAATGTCTTTAACAAAACTTTTCCAATATTCGGAACAACAATACGATCCCGATAGCTTTAAAATCAAATTCCGGTCAAATCTATGAACCTTCCAAACTTTTAAATTTTAAACTTTTGCCAAATAGAGCAAAATCAACTTAGGAATCTCCAAATCTAAATCCAGAGATATGCCAAAGTCCAAAATTGCCATACGGACCTATTGGAATCATCAAATCACCTTTCTGAGGTAATTTATTTAAAATTAAAACCTTACTCAACTCTTATAACTTAAGCTTCCAACCATGAAACTAAGTATTCCAATTCACTCCAAACTTCCTGAAACTAAACCAACCATCCCTGCAAGTCACAAAATAACAAAGAAGCACACGGGAAGCACTAAATAGAGAAATAGGGCTCAATTACCCAAATGTCTGACCGGGCCATTACATTACCCCCTCTTAAACAAATGTGTTCATCATCGAACAAGATTAAAATCATACCTAGGATATCAAAAAGATGAGGATATTTTCTCCGCATATCCTGCTCGGTATCCCAAGTCGCTTCCTCGACTGGTTGACCTCTTCACTGAATCTTCACTGATGCAATATTCTTTGACCTCAGCTTTCAAACCTGCCAATAAAAAATGGCTACTTGTTGCTCCTCATAAGCCATATTCTCATCCAACTGCACTGAAATGAAATCCAACACGTGCGTTGGATCCTCATAGTACTTCCAAAGTATGAAAACATGAAATACCGGATGAACTCCCGATAAGTTGAGTGGCAAATCAATTCTGTAGGCCACCTCACCCACTCTCTCTAAAACCTCGCAAGGACCAATATACAAAGGGCTCAACTTGACCTTCTTCCATAACCTCATCACGCTCTTCATAGGTGAAACTTGAAAAAGAACCTTCTCACCCTCCATGAAAGCTACATCCTGAACCTTCCTAGTAGCATAACTCTTCTGCTTGGACATCGCTATACGAAGCCGCTACTGAATCAATTTCACCTTCTCCAAAGCATCACAAAACAAATATATGCTCAATAACCTAGCCTCACCCAGCTCAAAATAACCAACCAGAGAATCACATTGCCTCCCATATAAGTCCTAATATGGTGCCATCTGGATACTCGACTGGTAGTTGTTCTTGTAAGAAAACTATGCTAATGCAAGAAACTGATCCCGCAAGCCTCCAAAATCTATGACACATGCTCTCAACATATCTTCCAAAATTTGAATAGTTTGTTTGGACTGCTCGTCCATCTAAGGGTGAAATGCGGTGCTCAACTCAACCTGCATGTCCAACTCACACTAAACGATTCTCTAGAACTGCGAAGTAAACTGAGTGTCGAGGTCCGAGAGAATAGACACATGCACATCATGCACGCAAACCATCTCCCTAATTTAGATCTTAGCTAACTGCTCCAAAGTGTAGGAAGTCATGACTGAAATGAAATATGCAGACTTGGTCAGTCTGTCCATAATGATCCAAACATCGTGAAATCTCCTCAATGTTCATGGAAACCCTGCCACAAAGTCCATAGTGATGCGCTCCTACTTCCACTCTAGTATCTCAATCTTCTGAAGCAACCCACCAGGTCCCTGATCCCCATACTTGACATGCTATAAATTCAAACACCGATCAATATATCCAACAATGTCCATCATCTTCTGCCACCAATAATGCTGCTTCAAATCACGGTACATCTTTGTAGCATCCGGATGAATAGAATACCGTAAACTATGAGCCTCCTTAATAATAAAGTTCTCAACCCATCCATATTAGCAACACAAATCCGGCCATGGTGCTGCAATACCCCATCATCACCAATATATACATCCTTAGCACCACCTCACTGCACTGTTTATCTAAGGACAAGCTAGTGGGGATCATCACACTGATGAGCCTTATTGCGCTGAAACAAGGACGAATGAGATACAACTCAAGCGAGAACCCTGCTAGGCTCCAATATATCCAATTTCACGAACCTATTGGTCAAAGCCTGAACATCCATAGCCAAAGGTCTCTTCCCATCTGGAATAAATTCTATACTTCCCATACTATCCGCCTTTCTAGTCAAGGCGTCAGCTACCACACTGGCCTTCCCTGGATTATAAATAATGGTGATATCATCGTCCTTCAATATAGATAAAATCTGCTATTGTATGCACACTTCATTAACAGTATCATTACCGTTAATGAGATAACTTCCATTTCGACACATTTAAGGTAATGTTTTTTAAAGTGGAATTACCCTACTGTCCTCCATCAACACACGCCCAATGCCAACCCTTGAGGTATCATAATAAACCGTATATGTGTTACACCCTATGCGTCCTAAAGTGACGTATAATAAATATGTGACTTGTTAATCATGATTTAAATGAGTGTAAAGTCATAATATGACTATATATGATGTTTGGATATAAAATATAAAGTTTGGAAAAAATCAGATTTAAGTTGCGACAAAACCGACCAAGGATTTGCCTTGTAACAAAGCTTTTTAAGCAATATATTTTGTGTGATATATGAGGTCTTTTTGGGACATATTATATAAAAAATTTAAGGTCTTATAATTTAGTTTCCAACACACTTAACCGTTTATTTATACGACGTCTGGGTAAAAATATATAAGTGTCCAAATATAAGCCAATGCTAGGGTGCCAAGCTAGCACCTCTTTGACTTTTCAAAAGTGGATATATATTCTTTAAGTCTTATTTTTCTTCATTTTTACATAGACCACGAACATAGAAGTCCCATAAACTCACCCTTAAGCTTTCTACAAGGTTTTCAAAAAGGATTAACATATCGGGTACGGAATCAAGAAGCGATAACATTAGAACGATCCCTACGACGTAAGTATCATTATACCACCTCTTTTTTTCTTTGTAGTTTAAGTTTTGAAAGGTAATTAATGGTTAATAAAACACCTACTTGCTGTATTTAAGCTTTTTAAATATCAAGGAAGGTTGACAAATTCATTTCTTAATAGTTAGAACTCACGAAACGGTGATCGAAAGCTGTGAGTTCGATTTATTCCACTTGTAGTAGACTGTTTTGTAGTCCACTCATGTTGGACTCTTGTGTTGTTGATTTATGGAGTTTGAAAGGATAAAGGGCGTAGATAAATTCCACATGTGGTAGGGTAGTGGGCAAGTCACTCGTCGTTGTAATTTCAGGCTAATTGATAACTTGTTGATTGGTTGTGTTATGATATAGTTGGGATTTTTGTTGTATTAAAGGTCCTGAATTGTAGTTATGTTGTTGGTTGTATTGTGTTGTTGTCTCGTCTATAGTAGGCTTGAGGAAGCAGTAAAATTAGGGAAAATGCTGCCCGTTTTGTTACAGATTAACTTACTTTCGTTATATAAATGATAGAGTCATTCGTAGCTTGACAATAGCTTCACTGTCGTTGTTGTATATTAAGGTGCAGTGAGCTGAGTTTAGCATTGTTATTGGACGGATTTCTTTAAGGTATGTTAAGTCTATCCCTTCTTTCCTTTTGGCATGATCCATATGATACAACTAAACGAGCAAACACACAACTTTAAAAAATGATTCTACTCTTAGAAGTACTAGGGTTGCCTATGTTCTTGATTCCCTATACGTCCTATTATCATATTGTCTGTTCACGGGTCTCAAAAAATACGTAAGTTGATAAAGTTTATTTGTGATATTAGCCGAAGGCATATTGATCTTATTGATATTCCGAAAGATCTTATTGACTTACTTCATTATGCATTGCATTGATTTATACATGTATATTAACCCATGACCAAATGGCATTATATACGTGTATACTATATGTATATGGGGTGTGGGGAATTGTTATGGTGTTATATCCGAAACACCACCTGATCGATTGTTATACGTTAATGATTTCGCCCACTGAGGCCGAGATTATATGATGTGATGCCCCCAGAGGCTTGATGTGTTATGTACGCATATACCCATGCATGACGTGACATTTATATGCATATACATGACATTATAAATGTTTCATGATTCACAGAGCTATTCAGACTTACAGGTTGAGTCCTTTACTCCATATTTCTTTCATGTCTTTTATATACTGATTTTTATGCCTTACATACTCGGTACATTATGAGTACTGACTCCCCTATTTCCCGAGTGTTTGTGTTTCATGCCCGCATGTGCAGGTAGACAGGCTGACGATCCCCCTTCTTAGGATCCTTGCTCAACGAGAGTTGGTATGCTCCATCTGATTTGGAGTCGTTATTGGGTTTTCGTACGATATTTTTGTATACTTATATGGGTATGATAGGGCCCAGTCCCATCCTTTATACAGTTGTACACTCTATTATAGGTTTGTAGATAGTCATGTATCGTTGGATAGTGTGTGGGCTTGTCGGCTTCTGTTTTGATATATAGTTGTCCATAGCAGCCTTGTCAGCTCGCCCTACCGTATTACGCATATATATATATGAATTTTGGGCATGTTTTCCCACATATGTTATTCACATGATGCAGTAGTTTATTGATAGATATTATGCATGAACTACCCATATTTCATGTTCATATCTTAGACGTATGCTTAGGGGTGTTCGAAAGGTATGACTCGGGAACTTGTCACAACTCATCGGTTTGGGTCGTGAAAAAAGATGCATCAGAGCAGTTCTGTCCTAGGGTTGTCTACAGGCCATGTCTAGTAGAGTCTTGTTTATAAGTGTGTTGTGCACTACATTTATAAATTAGAGGTTGCAGGACATATATGATTTTATCCTCCCTTCTTATCTTAGATTGTGTGATATAAGGATCCATTTTCCTAACGATATTTCATGTTTTCAGCGATGCCCAAGAAGGCTACCGCCTTATAAAAGGGCAAGTCCATGGCTGATAAGACTACAAGTCGAGCACCACGAGTTACCAAGGCTCGGGGAGAGTCTCATAGTGAGACTCTATCTCAGACTTCACATACCCTACCCTCTCCACAGGATATTTGAGGGGCTCCAGCTCCAACACCTGCCCTAGTACCCCCAGCTCCTCAGCCAGATGCACTGTATCAGAAGATTAGAGATGCTATTAAGATATTGACTCGATTGGTGGCGACACAGGATCAACACCGAGAAGTAGGTTTTAGTCATGCAGATAGGGCCACCAATGTGATGGTTTGTGATTTCATTAATTTGGACACTCTAGTATTCAATAGAGAATATCCAAACGAGGACCTTCAGGTATTTATCGATAGTATATAGAGGAATTTGAGGGTAATGAAGGCGACTATGACTGAGTCAGTTAAGCTTGCTTCCTATAGACTTTGGGATGTTGCAGTTAATTGGTACAAGTCTTGGGAGTTGTTCAGAGATGAGGATGAGCTTCCAACAGTATGGCAGGAGTTTACAGTGGCTTTTATTCGCCATTATTTTCCACCAGAGCTTAGACGGGCCAGAGTTGATAGGTTCTTGACCCTTCGACAGTGTAATATGAGTGTTCGGGAGTACAACCTTCAGTTTGATTCTTTGGCTAGGTATGCTCCCACTATTGTAGCTAAGATGGAGGATCAGGTTCACCGATTTGTGATAGGGTTGGAGCCGCACCTGCTTAATGGTTGTATGTCGGTCTCACTTCAGCCAGGCATTGATATGTCTCGTATTCAGGCATACACTCTGGGTATAGTGGAGTGTAAGTAGAAGCAGAGGGTCAATCGTGAGCATGATAGGGTATAGAGTAAGAGAGCGAGATGTTCAGGTCCTTCGGGTAAGTTTTGAGGTAGTCAGAGACAGCAATACATGAGGTATCCAGCCTAACCATCGGCTAGTGCACCCTCTCAAATTTCTGGTAGGACGTTTGATCGCTCCACATATTCAGGGCCCAGTAAGAGTTCCAGGTCCTCTAGTTCTCAGTATAGAGGTGAGTCAAGTTAGATGATGCCGCCCTTGACATGATGTGCTCAGTGTGGTAAGCAGCATGTCGGGCAGTGCCTTGTGGGGTTGAGCGTTTGTTATACTCATGGTTATCTAGGCCATGTTATGAGAGATTGTCTGACGAGAGGTGGTACAGGTATAGCTCAGCCAGCAGGATCTGTAGCTGGTTTGCCATTATCAGTACGCCACCTGGGAGAGCTTCATAGGAACCAACAGGTCGCGATAGAGGAAGAAGTGGAGCATCTAGCTTGAGCGGTTCTCATAATCGCATTCATGCATTAACGGGTCGACAGGATCAAGAGTCATCACCTGAAGTTGTTACAGGTATATTATCAATATTCTCATATGATGTATATACATTTATTGATCCAGGTTCCACCTTATCGTATGTTACTCCGTTTGTTGCTAGTAAGTTTGTGAAAAAACCGAGTTGATTAAACCTTTTGAGGTGTCCATACCTGTTGGGGATCTAGTGATAGATAGACAGGTATATAGAGATTATATAGTAGTATTTCATAGCCATTCTACAGTAGCAGACCTGACTGAGTTAGATATGGTAGAATTTGATGTTATAATGGGTATCGATTGGTTGGATTCTTGTTATGCTAATGTTAATTGTAGATCAATGATGGTTTGGTTCCAGTTTCCAGGGGAGCCAGTTCTGGAGTTGAAAGGTAATACTGCATCTCCGAGAGGTAGGTTTATTTCCTATCTCAAGGCAAGGAAGATGATAAGAAAGGGCTATATTTATCACTTAGTTCGGGTACAGGATGTGAAAGCAGAGTCACCGATCCTTCGGTCTATTCCGGTGGTTAATGCGTTTCCTGATATTTTTCCCGATGAGATTCCAAACCTTCTGCCAGAGTGGGAGATTGAGTTTTGTATTGATATATTACCAGATACTCAGCCGTTATCTATTCCTCCTTATTGAATGACTCCTGCAGAGCTGAGAGAGTTGAAAGAAAAACTGAGCGATTTGCTTGAAAAAGGCTTTATCATACCTAATATATCACCGAGGGGAGCACCTATGTTATTTGTGAGAAAGAATGATGGTTCGTTGCATATGTGTATTGATTACAGGCAGTTCAATAAGGCGACAATCAAGAATAAGTACCCACTCTCGAGGATTGATTATTTATTTGATCAGTTGCAGGGTACCAGGTGTTTCTCGAAGATAGACTTGAGGTTTGGTTCCATCAGGTAATGGTTAAAGAGAAAGATATTCCGAAGATAGCATTCAGGACCAGATACAAGCACTTTGAGTTTCCTGCTATGTCATTCGGTTTGACCAATGCCCCAATAGTATTCATGGTATTGATGAATTGTGTGTCGAGACCCTTTCTAGATCTGTTCGTGACTGTATTTATAGATGATATTTTGGTTTATTCACAATCAGAGGCTGAGCATGCAGATCATTTGCATACTCTGCTCAGCATTTTACAAAAAAGGAAGTTGTACGCAAACTTCTCTAAATGTGAATTCCGGTTGAATTTTGTAGCTTTCCTTGGGCATATTATTTCAAGTGAGGGTATCCGGGTTAATACACAGAAGATTGAGGCAGTGAAGACTTGGCCTAGACCCATGACACCGACGAAGGTTTGTAGCTTCCTGGGTCTGGCAGGTTACTACAGGAGATTTGTACATGGCTTTTCTTCTCTTTCATACCATTGACAAAGTTGACTCAGAAGGCAACTAAGTTTTAGTGGACTTATGCTTGTGAGCAGAGTTTCTATGCATTGAAGGAAAAATTGACTTCAACACCGGTTTTGACACTCCAAAATGGGATCGATGGTTATGCTATCTATTGTGACGCTCCGAGCATTGGATTGGGTTGTGTATTGATGCAACATGGTAATGTTGTCGATTATTCTTCTAGACAACTAATAAAGCACGAGAAGAATTATCGAACCCACGATTTAGAGTTAGTCGCGGTGATTCATGCACTAAAGATGTAGAGGCACTATCTGTATGGTATTTATGTTGATACCTATACGGATCATAAGAGCCTTCGATATGTATTCAAGCGAAAGGAATTGAATTTACGTTAGAGGCGATGGTTGGAGCTACTGAAAGACTATGATGTTGATATTTTATACCATTCAAGGAAGGCGAATGTAGTAGCCGACGCCCTCAGCCGTAGATCCATGGGTAGTCTATCATATTTATAGCCAGAGAAGAGTGAGATAGCCCATGAGATTCATCAGCTAGCTAATCTTGGAGTTCGATTACTAGATTCAGGTGATACCAGAGTTACTATTCAGAACACGACAACATACACTTTAATAACTGAAGTGAAGGAACGCCATTATGAGGATCCTATGCTAGCTCATTATAGAGATACAGTCTCCCAAAAGGAGAAGACACCATTGAGATTATAGGAGATGGAGTCCTCAGATATCGAGGTCGATTATGTGTTCCTAATATGGCAGGGCTGCACCAGTAGGTTATGAGAGAAACTCAGTATTCTCGTTATTATGTTCATCTAGGAGCGACGAAGATGTATCATGATATCAGGAAAATATATTGGTGGGATGAAATGAAGAAGGATAGAGCAAAGTTTGTTGCTCAGTGCCCTAATTATCAGCAGGTTAAGATTGAGCATCAGAAACTCTGTGGATTATTGCAAGCTATAGAGATTTCGACTTTGAAATGGGAAGTAATTAATATGGATTTCATCATAGGCTTACCTTGTACCTAGCGTAAGTTCGATTTTATATGGGTGATTCTCGATAGACTTACAAAATCAGCCCATTTTCTGCATGTCAGGACAACGTATTCCGCAGAGGATTATGCAAGGCTTTACATTAAGGAGATAGTACGACTTCATGGTGTCCCTATATTTGTTATCTACGATAGAGGTACTCAGTTTACAGCTAATTTCTAGAGGTCCTTCCAAAATGGATTAGGGACTCAGGTAAGTGTTAGTACATCATTTCATCCCCAGAAAAATGGTCAGGCTGAGCATATTATTCAGACACTTGAGGATATGCCACTGGCTTGTGTTATAGACTTCACGTATTGTTGGGATGATCATCTTCCACTTATTGAGTTTGCATATAATAATAGCTATCATTCCAACATTCAGATGGCTCCATACGAAGCTCTTTACGGACGGAAGTGTAGGTTACCTATCAGATGGTTCGATGTTGGGGAAACTAAGTTAGTGGGACTAGAGTTAGTACAACATGCAGTTGAGAAGATTAAGCTTATACAGGAAAGGCTATTAGCAGCTCAGAGTCATTAGAAGTCCTATGCAGATAATCGACAATGACACTTGGAGTTTCAGGTAGACGACTCAGTATTCCTAAAGGTATTATCGATGAAAGGAATTATGAGATTCGGTAAGAAAGGAAATCTTAGCCCTCGGTACATTGGACGTTATAAGATCAAAGGCAGAGTAGGCCAGGTAGCATATTAGATAGACTTGCCTTCCAACTTGGAGTCTGTACATACAGTCTTTCATGTGTCTATGTTCTGTAAGTGTATCAGAGATCCTTCTAGAGTCGTTCTAGTTGACGATATCCAGGTCACAGAGCATCTATCATATGAGGAAGCTCCCATTACTATACTAGATAGACAAGTTCAGAGATGAGAACTAAAGACGTAGCTTCATTAAAAAACTTTGGAGAAACAAGAATGTGGACGAGATGACTTGGGAAACTGAAGAAGACATGAAGTCTAGGTATCCTCACTTGTATCCTCTTCCGAAGGAGGAGCAGACAGAGACATCACAGCCTTTAGATGCGTATATGATACTGGATTCTTATGTTAGTTACTGGCATTGGTCGTGTGAGACCATTGGTTTTATTGATGATTGTGGACCCATGTGGCTTTGTATTGTTGGATTTTCTACATGACAGGTTGGAAGTAGTGCCGTTATAGAGGAGACCCTGCCAAAATTTCTATTGATCGCTAAGAGTTTAACATTCGAGGACAAATGTTTCTAAGTGGGGAAGATTATAACACCCTATGCATCCCAAGGTGAAGTTGAATGAATATGTGGATTTTTATTCATGAATTAAATGATTTTAAAGTCATGAAATGACTATATATGATGTTTGGATATAAAATATAAAGTTTGGAAAAAATCATATTTAAGTTGCGGAAAACCCGACTAAGGATTTGCCTTGTAATGAAACGTTTTGAGCAATACATTTCTTGTGTTATATGAGGAATTTTTAGGGCATATTATATACCAAATTGAAGGTTTTGTAATATATTCTCCAATAATCTTAACCGTTCATTCACATGACATCCATAAATAAAGATATAAGCATCTGAAATGGGCCAATGCTAGGGTGCCAAGCTAGCACCTATTTGACTTTTTAAAAGTGGCTATATATGCTTTAAGTCTTAGTTTTCTTCGTTTTTACATAGAACACGAACATATAAGACCCATAAACTTACCATTAATCTTTCTACAAGGTTTTAACAAAGGATTAACATATCGGGTACGAAATCAAGAAACGATAACATAAGAACGATCCCTACGACGTAAGTATCATTATACCACCTCTTGTTTTATTTGTAGTTTGAATTTTGGAAGGTCCTTCATGGTTAATAAAACACCTACTAGATGTATTTACACTTTTTAAATATCAATGAAGGTTGATAAATTTATTTCCTAATAGTTAGAACTCACGGGACGGTGATCGGAAGCTGTGAGTTTAATTTATTCCACTTGTAGTGGATGTTTTGTAGTCCACTCGTGTTGGCCTCTTGTGCTACTGATTTATGGATTTTATAAGGATAAATGGTGTGGATAAACTCCACATGTGGTAGGGTAGTGGGCTGGTCGCTCGTCGTTGCAATATCAGGCAAATCGATAACTTGTTAATTGGTTGTGTTATGATATAGTTGGGATTTTTGTTGTATTAAAGGTCCCGAATTGTAGTTATGTTATTTTTGTGTTGTTGATTGTATTGTATTGTTGTCTAGCCTATAGTAGGCTTGAGGAAGCAGTAAAATCAGGGAAAATGCTGCCCGTTTTGTTACAGATTAACTTACTTTCGTTATATAAATGATAGAGTCATTCGTAGCTTGACAATAGCTTCACTGTCGTTTTTGTAGATTAAGGTGTAGTGATCTGTGTTTAGCATTGTTATTGGATGGATTTATTTAAGGTATGTTAAGGATACCCCTTCTTCCTTTTGGCATCATCCATATGATACAACAAAAGGAGGAAACACACAACTTTCACAAATGATTCTACTCTTAGAACTACTAGGGTTGCCTATGTTCTTGATTCCCCATATGTCCTATTATCATATCGTCTATTCATGGGTATCAGAAAATACGTATTTGATAAAGTTTATTTGTGATAATAACCGAAGGCAAATCCATCTTATTGACTTACATCATTATGCATTGAATTTATTTATACAGGTATATTGACCCATGACCAGATGAGGTTATATACGCGTATACTATATGTATATGGGGTATGGGAAAAGATTATGGTGTTATATATACACCACCACCTGATCAGATGATATACGTTAATCATTTCGCCCACTGAGACCGAGATGATATGATGGGATGCCCTCAGAGGCTTTATGTGTTATGTACGCATATACTTATGCATGATATGAAATTTATATGCATATGCATGACATTATAAATGTTTCATGATTCACAGATCTATTGAGACTTACATGTTGAGTCCTTTACTCCATATTTCTTTTCATGTCTTTTATATACTGATTTTTATGCCTTACATACTCGGTAAATTATTCGTACTGATGCCTCTATTGCCTGGGGGTATGCGTTTCATGCCCACAGGTGCAGGTAGACAGGCTGATGCTTCCCCTTCTTAGGATCCTTGCTCAGCTGGAGTTGGTGTGCTCCATTTGATCCAGAGCTACTATTGTGTTTTTGTACGATATTGTTGCATAATTATATGGGTTTGACAGTGCCCCAGTCCCGTCCTTTATATAGTTGTACACTCTATTAGAGGCCTGTAGACAGTCATGTATAGTTGGATAGTTTGTGGCCTTGTCGGTTACTATTTTGATATATAATTGTCCATAGCAGCCTTGTCGGCTCGCCCTACCGTACCACATATATATATGTCTTTTGGTCATGTTTCCTCACATATGTTATTCACATGATTCAACAATGTATTGATAAATATTATGCATGACCTACCCCTATTTCATATTTATATCTTAGACGTATGCCTATGGGTGTTCGAAAGGTACGACTCGGGCACTCATCATGGCCAATCAATATAGGTCGTGACAATATGATCCGAATCCCGAAGGAAAAACCAACATTGGAGTTGTGGTCAAAGCTGTCTTGACCTTCTGAATGCTCTCCTCATGCTCATCCGACCACCTGAACATAGCACCCTTCTAAGTCAACTTAGGCAAAGGAGCTACAATAAATGAAAATCCCTTTACAAAGCAACAGTAGTAACCATCCAAACCCAAGAAACTCCTAATATCTGTAGAGGTAGAAGGCATGGGCTAACTTTGAACTGCCTCATCTTCTTAGGGTCCACCTTGATCCCATCACTAGATACCACATGCATAGAGTCTAACCAAAACTCGCACTTGGACAACTTAGAATATGGCTTCTTCTCCCTCAAAGTCTAGGTCATGGTCCTCAAATGCTGCTCAAGCTCCTTCCTACTACAGGAATACATCAATATAACATCAATAAACACAATGACAAACAAATCCAAATAAGGCTGGAATATACTATTCATCAAGTGCATGAAAGCTGTTGGGGCATTAACTAACCCAAACGACATCACCAAAAACTCATAATGCCCATAATGAGTCCGAATAGCAGTCTTAGGGATGTCCGAAGACCTAATCTTCAACTGATGAACCTCGATATCAAGTCAATCTTCAACAACACCCGGGCACCTTGAAAATGAACAAAACGAATAATGAATGAATTGTAGTGGACACTTGTTCTTGATGGTCACCTTGTTCATCTTCCGATAGCCAATGCACATTCTCAAAGACACATCCTTCTTCTTAACAAACAACACCAGCGCACTCCAAGGTCAAATACTAGGCCTAATGAACCCCTTATCCAACAAATCTTGAAACTGTTCCTTCAATTCGTTCAACTGCGCTGGAGCCATACGATACGTAGGAACAGACATAGGCTGCATTCCCCGTGCCAAAGCAATTCTGAAATCAATATCCCTATAAGATGGCATGCTCGGTGGTTTGCTAGAACCACATCTGGGAAGTCCCTCACTTATGAAACTGACTCCACAGTAGGGGTATCAGCACTAACATATCTAACAAATGGTAAATATGCCAAACATCCCTTTCGAACCATCAATTAAGCCTTCAAAAATGAGACCACTCTACTAGAAGTGCAACCAATAAATCTTTCCACTCCAACCTTGGCAACCCCTGCATCGCCAACATCATAGCTTTTGCATGACATTCCAGAATAACATGGTATGAAGATAGCCAATCCATATCCAAGATCACATCAAAATCCACCATATCTAACAATAAAAAGTCCACCCTCATTTGGAAACCACAAATAATAACAACACATGACCGATAAACTCGATCCACCATAATAGAATCACCAACAGAGACACAAACATAGAAGCATCAAGAGAACTACGAGGCATATCCAAACAAGAAGCAAAGTATGATGACTCATATGAATACGTTGAACCAGGATCAAACAATACTGAGGCATCCTTTGCACACAGAAATAATACATGTAATAAATACATCAGAAGCAACAACCTCGGTCCTCCCCGAAAATGCATAGCATCTAGCCTGACCTCCACTGGACTAAGCTCTCCTTCTAGGACGACCATATCTTGGATGAGGTCCACCCCGAGATGGCCGAGCAGGTGATGTAGAAACCTATGTAGGAACCATAGTCTAACCTCCCTGCTGCACTGGACCTCTGCAAAAATAGGGGAAATACTTCCTAACATGCCCCGACTGTCCACACTCATACCAACCTCTAACTGGGAATGATTATGGGGCCTAAGTGGGACCCCGTGAACCGGAATTGCCACTAGAAGAATCGGGTACTGATGAACCTTGAATAGATGGAGTGCGATAAGAACCTTGTGCGGGAAGTGCAGTGAGTGAAGACTATGCAAAAGCTCCTTGATTGGGTGGCGGTGAATGGTAAGCTGGCCTGCTAGACTTACCTATCCTAAACTGAACTCGGCCTCTAGATGAGGCACCGTTGAAACTCCTTGAGCATCCAGATCTCTTGTCCCTAGTCTGCGTCATCTCTATTGTCTCAATATGAATGCGCTCAATACGATGCACTATCTCCACAACCAGGTGAAATGGAGTCCCAATCTCTACCTCTCTAGCCATAGTAATGCAAATACCATGGTGAAGTACATCAATGAATCTCCTTACTCTCTCCTCCTCAGTGGGTATGAAAATAATAGCATGACGGGATAGCTCTGTGAGCCTCATCTCATACTCAGCAACTGACACGAACCCTACTGAAGGTACTCAAACTGTCTCCTCAACTTCTACCTCCTAGTGCGGGGGTATAAAATGCTCCAAAAGACCCTGGAGAACTGAGCCCATGTAGTAGGATTATCCTGCCACTCGACCCATCTCGTAAAATTGCAACCACCTCTTGGCCGGACCCTGTATCTGGAAGGCAGTGATATCCACTTCATTAGACTCCACTAGTCCTAAATTGCACAGAATCTCATGGCAACGATCCAAGAATCCCTAGGCATCATCTGAAGGTGTACCACTGAAGTGAGAAGGATGCAACTTGGTGAACTTATCTAACCTCTTCAGCTCATCAACTGACATGGTGGGCCTATCCTCACACTATGCGACAATAGTAGGCTGAACTCCCCCAACTAGTAACACTGTAGGAGTCTAATAACCTTAGGCCATCTACTATGGGATACGAGTAGTAAGAGTCTGCGCTCTGCCCTTACATGTGAAGTAGTTAGTATAGTACAAAATGCCCCAACCTGAGGAAAATATTCAAACAAGCAAACCATATGGACCAAAGCATCCTGGACAGTTGGTGAAACAAACAGGCCCTGGGGATCCTGAGTTGGTACCTCCGGTTCATCATCAAAATCAAGAACCTGATCCTCAACAGGAGAAATAGCTAGCTACGATGCATGCTGCACCTCGACCTCTACTTCGACCTCGGCCTCACCTAACCCTAGCTTGGGGTACCGATGCTTGCTCAGCTGCATCCAACGATTGTGTCCTCACTATCAGTGATAGAATATTAATTCAAGGATTCAAACTTAAATTTAAACAAATCGCACGATGGAGAATGAAAGAAAGTGAAGTGTCCTAACAGCCCTGTAGTCTCTAGAAGATAAGCAGAGATGTCTCCATACCAATCCGCAAGACTCTACTAGACTTGCTCACGACTCGTGAAACCTAAGCAACCTATGGCTCTGAGTACCAACTTGTCACAACCCGAAATCCCCCCAAGGCCGATAAATAAGAAATAAACTCTAACATGAATAAGAAATAGCCTAAAAAGCAGAATAAGATAGATAATTGACGCAATTAAGCGATATAACTACAGTACTATCCCAGAACCTGGTGTCAATGAGTACATGAGCTCTATATGATAAATAAGTACAACTGTCTGAATAACAATACAATACTTTTCAAGTACATAAATAGTGATAAAAAATTAAATAAAAAGACTTGAAAGCCCGCGGACGGAAACGACAGAACTGCCTTAAAATACCAAATGGGAACCGGTGCAACTTTCTTACAATCAACAGTACTTGGATTTGCACATAAAGTACACAGTATAGTAGGAGTACAACCAATCCCATATACTCAGTAAGTAGCAAGCCTAACCTCGGATTAAAGATAGTGAGGAGATTGCACTCTCAATAGTCAATAATAACAGTAACAACAAAATATTGGTAATAAAGGGAAAGCATTCACGAATAACAAGTTCAACTTATTCACATTAATAAGAGATACGCATATGCTTTCCGATCAACTCAGTTAAGTCATTAATTTCAAGATATAGAATGTCAATTAACATGAGGGAGATACACCCCTATGCATACATGAAAAGTAACAATGCCAAAATCTACGATTTCACATTGTAATCATTAAATAAGCACACTCTCAACACTGTACGAGTTCCTGGCATGCAGTTCCTCACTCAGCACATACCAAGTACCAGCACTCACAAGGCCTAAAGACTATGGGTTATCACCTAATTCCGGAGGGCCAGATGATGACGGGATAAAAAAATCCACTATCATCGTAACCCAGTGTTGCGACCAAACACACTCACGCAAGTATACGTGGTCGTCAAGTAATATAGTAATGAGTAGAGTATCGTTCCCACGAAGACTTATGATTAACTTTTGACTAACTCAAACTCAAATAACTTATCGATTCAAGCGATTTCTCACAAAATAGATAATTTTCTAATTTACTACCTAAAAACTTATAAGTAATGAAATACTAAAGATCAACCACAACACTTAAATGATTTCGAATAACAATCAATATGAGATAATATTCCAGGGTCACGGGTTATCTAACAATCATGTTGCATTCTTAGCTTAAAATAACGAATTTTTTATCTGGATTGTTCATTGACAGGGTTGATATTACTCATAAGAATCTGTCGAGTTCTTACTCGCCTATTCAAGCTAACTTAATGCCTATATGTCTATGGAATTAAGATTAACAAGAATGCATTTACACTTCCTGTATATCAAGCGAGCAAGACAATTAGGTATATTTCTATCCTAATTGCGAATCCGTTCCCCGATGTCCGGGTTCAAGAACTTGCTCTATTTAATTCTATATGCAATCTAGAATTCCCACTTTCGAGTTCAACTCTAGATTCGTAGATAGTAATTCACTGTTAGCTACTCAGGAAATTAATTAAAAACATAATTAAATAAATAACCCAATATGATAAAATCAACTTTGTCAAATTAAACTGCAAACATCAACATTCATGTATCGCCCATGACCCTAGAATAATAGGTTTCTTATCCACTCATGTTCATGCAATCATCAAATAATTCACAAGAGTGCATAATAATCAATAAAAGAAGGAAACATAAGAACTCAAGATGAATTCCGTGGTTCCCCAACTTTGTCGTGGATTTTTCCCCCTTCCCAATATGTTAGATGACCTAAAAGAGGTATTTTTGGCTTATATATTGCGTACAAAAGTCGTGGACCAAAGTTCTTCTATTCCTAATCCGAATCAGCTTCAGGGATTGATGCTGGGGTGCATGCGTCGCATCCACCTCGTCCTCCACTTCTCAGCTTCGCATCCACCCTTTGTTCCTCCATCTCAGCTTTTCCCAGGTGCGAATGCTAAGGCGGATGCTATGGGCCGACTTCACTGCTAAGGGTGCAAGAAATTTGATTTTTTTCTAGATTGGATGCGACGCATCCAACCCCTCTTCCTCTAGCTAGAGCACCTTTTCTTCAAATGGTTGCACTCCAAACACCTTAAATCATCACACACAACTCAATTAGTCATAAAACCAATAATTAAACCATGTTGGGCATTTTAAACATCAAATAGCATCAAAAAGTGGTTAAAACATGGGTAAAGTAACATCAACACATATCGAAATATGCCTAACATCACACAACCCAAATGGTTTGGTACATGCGTTACCTCAATATTAATACCACATAGACTAAAAAGGGGTCTAGCATACGTGTCAACTCAATATCAATATAATCACGGTTTTATGGCCACACATCAGACATTAATCCGCTCATATAAAAATATGCCAATATCTCACAATATACGAAAATCAATCTACCACATAATTTATACCAATGTACCACGAATCCACTCAAACTCGTGGTACTCAAGTAGGGAAACCAATAACATGTGTGATAACAGGTAAGAAGTATATTGAAATGGTGAAATAACACACGGATATAATATCATGATTGAAAAGTAGGACTACAATCAAGGAAGCAAAATGGCCATATCATTTCTCAAATGGATAAGAACATAGCCTACACATGATTCCTCGCATGGATAAAGTCCAAGTAGTCATATAAGTAAAGAAAACACGAAGGCATGCTAGCAAAACAAGGCATGAAATAGCCTAAAGTCTACTCTGATCGCGAATAACCACAGTACGTAAAATACGCTCGTCACCACGTACGTGCATCACCCCCTATACATAGCAAACATTATAATCTACGAGGAAAATACCCCCAAGCCAAGCCTAGGCAAGATACATACCTCAAAGCACGAGAATAAGCTCTCCAAAAAGATATTGCAAATCAGTGTCACGACCCAAATCCCAACATGTCGTGATGGCGCCTAATACACTAGCTAGGTAAGCCAAACTTAACAATAAAGAACCAAAATAGCAAAAACTACATAAATAATATAAGTTTGAAACCTTAGTATAGCATAATAAAGCCAGTACAAGATAAAATCCCCCAGAACTAGTAAATACAAAGTCATGAGCTCTAATACGGAAATACAAGTCTGGAATGACCAAATACAATAGTGTCTGAAATAAAGACAATGGTACACAGGAAAAGAGACGCCAAGACTGCAGACGAGAATGCAGCTCTACCTCGTCCCTTGAAGCTCAGCTGAACAAGAAACTCCGCCACTAATGACTGGTCCCGACACCTGGATGTGCACAATTAATTGCAGAGTGTAGCATGAGTACAACCAATCCAATGTGCTCTGCAAGTATCAAAACTAACCTCGGCGAGCTAAAAGAAACAAGAATTATAAATGATACTTGCTATAACATGTACAGTTTCATAATTAAACAAGTACATAACAGTCATGTGATAAAGTCATAAAGCACAGAAAGAACCATATGCATGTGTGGACAATTACCTAAGTGCTCTGCTAGTTAATGATCTAGCATATAAAGATAATATGCAAATATATCAGGTAAATAACCATGGAAATTGCAAGTAAAGATGAAATGCAAAATCCAAAACAAATACTAGCCATATTTTCCTATATATTTCCATATCCATACCTAAAACACTAATCAATTTTCCTCAAATCTCTGTGTACACCATCAATAAGGCACATGAGAGGGTGATCCTAGGGGGATGGATCCATATCTACATGCATGAACAACCAATTCAACGTGCTCCGGCCCGGCATGGTCATAGGCTCAATATCACAATCCGCCCGACGTGGTCACATGCATAACAATACAATTCGCCCCACTTGGTCACTGGCATACCAACACAATCCGCCACGCGTGGTCACAGGAATAAAACACAATCCGCCCGGGGGGGGAGGGTCACATGCATAACAACACAATTCGCCTGTCGTGGTCACAGGCATAACAACACAATCTGCCCAGCGTGGTCATAGGCATCCAGTCCAAATTATATCACATCGAGGAAAATATACAAGAATACATGCATATGATGGTTGAATATTAGAATTCATGGTCCTGGACTGGTATAAATGGCATGCTAAAGTGTAGGCATGTGTAAAGTATGCTATCATAGATCAAATCAGTAAGTTCATCATAGAATTGTTAATTATCAAGTTTATTAAGGGATTTAGCCTCTATGTAACCTTAAACATGGATCAAATAGTTCACAACAAGGTTACAAATATGAGAAACATCACATCTTAAAGCTTAACAATCAAGACTAAGCACCACCCCGAGCATGGATAAATACCCCGGTGCTCGCACATGGGTTCAAACCCTACACATGTGCGCACTCATAGAACGTAACTATCACAAATAACTCAGGCAACTAGTGGATCAACCAAGTTTAGGTAAAATTCTTACCAACCAAATCAGTACTCTAAGAAGCCCTTACCTCGCGAATCAACCTTAGGACAATCCGAATCTAGTCAAAATAACTTAATACCATCAATAAAGCCATATTAAGCGATTCAAAAAGATAAAGCTAAGATCTTTAACTTAAATCAAAACTCAACTCAAAAGGTCAACCCCGGACTCATACCTTGGAATCTGAAAAACATAAAAATTTGTGGACACACATTCAATTACAAGTCCAATCATACCAAAATCAACCAATTCCAACCACAAATCGACCCTCAAATCATCAAGTCTTACCCTCCAATAACATAGTCCAAAACTCCACAAATCCCATCTTAGATTCATGAAATTTAGGTGTAATAATCAATGGGTAATTAATATCTAATACCATAATCGAATAAACTTCACTTACCTGTTCAATTAGGATGAAAAGCGCTTCAAAAATCGCCTTAGACCGACTTCCACAAGTCCAAAAATGAGAAAAATACTCAAACCCTCAAATTTATGAGTCTGCCAGTCGAAGCGCATCTATGATGAAAATTTGCGCACCTGCAATACCGCATTTGCGGTCAAATTCTCGCATCTGTGAGATTCACTAAAGTCTTGACCAACTGCTTGTGCGGTCTTACTTCCGCACCTGCGCATCCGCGTTAGCAGAGGCTTTCCACTTCTCCGCTCCCAGCTCCATAAACGACATTTCTCTTCTGCTGAACTTACCTCGCAGAAGCGCATCCACTTTTGTGGAATCCTACGAGCATCTGCGGAACTTCCCAGGCCTAGCCATCATGTACCTCTGCTACAGGAGCTGCACCTGCGACTCCGCATCTGCGACCATTCCCACCGCGGATGCGAAAACTACAGAAGCCATAAAGCTTCACCAATAACACCAAGTCCAAAATGAATATGATTCAATCTGAATCACACCCGAGGCCCCGTCCAAACATACCAACAAGTTCAAAAAGACAATACCAACTCACTCGAAGTCTCGAATTATATCAAACAATGCTAAAACCATGAATGGCACATCAATTCAAGCCTAATGAAACTAATGAACTTCCATCTTCTAAAACTCATGCCGAACCATATCAAATCAACTCTTAATGATGTCAAAGTTTGCATGCAGGTGAAAAACTTACACAACGAATCTATTCCATCTTCTGAAACCAAAATTCGAACCCTTTATCAACAAAGTCAATTCTCGGTTAAACTTCCCAACCTTTCAAACCTTCAACTTCCAACATTCGCAAAAGAACATCAAACCAACCTACGCACCTCCAAATCTAAATCCAAGCACACACTTCAGTCCAAAATCACCACACAAATTTATCGGAACCATCAAAAATACATTCCAGAATAAGTTACACAAAAGTTAAACTTCGGTCAACTCTTTTCATCTTAAGCTTCAACCTTGGGACTAAGTGTCCCACTTCATTCCAAAATTATCACGAAACCAAATGCAACTACCCCGACAAGTCACGTAACTACAAATGAACATAGAAGAAGCAATAAATAGGTGAACATGGCTACAATACACAAAATGACCGTCCGGTTCATTACATTCTGCCCCTCTTAAATAAACATCCGTCCTCAAATGGGTCTAGAATCATACCTGGAGTCTCCAAAAAGGTGAGGATATTTGGTCTACATCTCCTGCTCGGTCTCCCATGTAGCCTCCTCAATCGGCTGACTTCTCCATTGAATTTGCACTGATGCTATATTCTTTGATCTCAACATTAGAACCTGCCGATCCAAAATGTCCACTGGCTCCACATCAGAAGTCAAATCCCATCTAACTTCTCGATGCTGAAGTCTAAAACATGATACGGATCATCATAATACTTCTAGAGCAGTAAAACATGTAACACTGGGTGAACTCCTGATAGAGTAGGTGGCAAGGAATGTCTGTAGGCCACCTCTCCAACTCTCTCATGCACCTCAAAAGAGCGAATATACCGAACCTCATCACACCCTTCATGGGTGAAACTCTAAGTAGAACCTTCTTGCCCACCATATATTCAACATCTCACACCTTTCGGTCCACATAAGTCTTCCGTCTAGAGTGAGCTAAACGAAGTCGCTCTTGAATCACCTTAACTTTCTCCATGGCATGCCAGACCAAATCAGTGCCTAACAATCTAGCCTTTCCAGGTTCAAACCAACCATCTAGCGAATGACATCGCCTCCCATATAAGGCCTTATACGGGGCTATCTGGATACTGGTTTATTAGCTTTTATGGTAGGAAAAATCTATGAGTGGTAGAAATTGGTCCCATGAACCTCCAAAATCCATAACACAGGCACGTAACATGTCCTTAAGATCTGAATAGTGCGCTCGGACTGTCGGTTCGTCTGAGGATGGAATGTTGTACTCAACTGGACCCGCGTTCCCAACTCTCATTGCACCGCTCCTCAAAACTATGACGTGAACTGCATGTCGCGGTAAAAAATGATGGAAATGGGCACGTCATGTAGGCACATAATCTCCCAAATGTATATCTGAGCCAACTACTCTGAGAATAGGAAGTCATCACCGGAATGAAGTATACAGACTTAGTTAATCGGTTCACAATAACCCAAACTGCATAATATTCTTCAAGGTTCATGGTAAGCCTACCATAAAATCCATAGTGATGCGCTCACACTTCCAGTCTAGTATCTCTAATCTCTGAATCAACCCTCCTAGTTTCTGATGCTCATACTTCACCTGTTGATAATTCAAACACCGAGAGACATAAGAAACCACATATTTCTTCATTCTCTGCCACCAATAGTGTTGTTTCAAGTCACGTTACATCTTTGTGACACTTGGGTCAATGGAGTAGCGCGAGCTGTGAGCCTCCTCAAGGATTAAACCTTTTAACCCATCAACATTTGGAACACAAATCCGGCCTTGAAGCTGTGTAACACCGTCATTACCAAACACAACCTCTTTAGCCCCACCCCGTTGCACCGTGTCCTTCAATACCAACAAGTGAGGATCATCAGAATAATCCTTGATACACTCCAATAACGATGATTGTGCCACAATGCAAGAAAGAACCCGACTAGTCTCCGAAACATCCAATCTCACAAACGGATTGGTCAAAGACTGAACATCCATGGCTAGTGGCCTCTCTACAACGGGTTAATTTCCAAACCACCCATAATTTCAGCCTTCCTACTCAATGCACCGGCCACCACATTAGCCTTCCATGGATGATATAATATGTTGATATCATAGTCTTTCAACAACTTTAACCATCTCCACTGCCACAAATTAAGGTCCTTCTACTTGAACGAGTGCTAGAGACTTCAATGGTCGGTATAGACTTCACATGTAACACTGTATAGATAGTGCCTCTAAATATTTAGCACGTGAATAATGGCTGCCAACTCTAAGTCATGTATAGGGTATTTCTTCTCATGAATCTTCAACTGCAGAGATGCATAGTCAATCACCCTACTATCCTGCATCAACATCATGCCAAGCCCAATACGTGATGCATCACAATACATGGTGTAAGGTCCCAAACTTGTAGGCAACACCAACACTGGGATTGTAGTCAATGCAGTCTTGAGCTTCTGAAAGAGCTCTTCACACTTATCAGACCACTTGAATGGGGCACCTTTTGGGTCTATCTTGTCAAAGGTGTAGCAATGGACGAGAAACCCTCCACGAAACAATGATAATAACATGCCAAACCTAAGAAGATTCGAATCTCTGTAGCTGAAGAGGGTCTGGGACAACTCTAAATTGCCTCAATGTTCTTCAGATATTCCTTGATCCCCTCACTGGACACCATATGCCCTAAGAATGCTACTGAATCAAGCCAAAAATCACACTCGGAGAATTTAGTATATAGATTCTTCTCCCTCAATGTGTGGAGTATGATCCTCAGATACTGCTTAAGATCCTCCTGGATGAGAGAGTACACTAATATGTTGTCAATGAATACGATGATGAATGAATCAAAATATTACTGGAATACACTGTTCATCAAGTGCATAAAGGCTATTGTGGAATTGGTCAACCCAAAGGACATCACCAGAAACTCGTTGTGACCATAGTGAGTCCTGAATATCATCTTCAGAATGTATGAATCCCGTATCTTCAACTGATGATACCCCGACCTCAGATCAATCTTTGAAAACGCTCAAGCACCCTGAAGCTAGTCAAATAGGCCATTAATGTGCAATAGAGTGTACTTTTTCTTGACTGTAACTTTGTTCAGCTACCTAGAATCAGTACACATCCGCATAGTACCATCCTTCTTCTTCACAAATAGAATCGGTGCACCCAAGGTGATATACTAGGATTGATGAAACCTTTATCAACTAACTCCTGAAATTGTTCCTTTAATTTCTTCAACTTTACTGGTGCCATGCAATATGGAGAAGTAGAGATGGGTTGAGTATCCGCCATCAGGTCAATAACAAAATCAATATCCATGTCGGGTGGCCTGCTGGCAGGTCTAAAGGAAACACATCTAGGATGTCTCTCACTATCAGAACTGACTCAACGGTAGGAGTATCAGCACTAACATCCCTCACAAAAGCCAAATATGCTACATATCATTTCTCAACCATCCCTTGAGTCTTCATATAGGAAATTACTCTATTAGGAACATAATCTAAGGAGCCTCTCCACTCCAACCTAGGCAACCTCGGCATCGCCAATGTGATAGTCCTAGCGTGACAATCAAGGATAGCGTGAAATGATGACAACCAATCCATTCCCAAAATCATGTCAAAATCAACCTAGCTAAGTAGTACAAGATAAAGTCTCACCTCAAAATCCCGATGGTCACCACACACAAACGATATACATGGTCCACAATAATAGAATCACCCAGCGGCAAAGATACATGAACATGCATAACTAAGGAATCACGGGGCATATCCAAATAAGGAGCAAAGTACGATTATATATATGAATAAGTGGAACCAGGGTTAAATAACACATAAGCATCCCTGTGTCACATTAAAACAATACATATGATCACGGCGTCAGAAGCAACTGCCCTTGGCCTACTTAGAAATGCGTAGAAACGAGCCTGACCGCCATCTGATCGACCACCCCCTCAAGGGCGACCCCAAACTACCTGGGTGCCACCCCTAGCTAGTTGTGCGGGTAGTGCAGTTGTTGGTGCTAATATCATAGGTTGTGAGCTCTACTGTGGAACCCTACCAAGAAGTTTAGGGCAATCCCTCTTGAGATGACTCCAGTCCCCACACTCTTAACAAACCTGCCTCAAAGGAACCTGATAACCTGAGTAGCTGTTCGTAGAACCCTGACCGGATGGAGCACAGTAGGAACTCTGTGCCAGCATCGCACTGAATGATGACTGAGCCGGGTGAGCATTGCGTGAACCTGGCTAAATGAAGCACCACGAGGAACATGACGTGTTTCCTAAGCGGGCCTATACGGACGACCTCTGCTGTAACGTGACTGGCCTCCAGATGAGGCACTGCTGAAACCACCAGAAGCTCGAGGCCTCTTGGCCTCTCGCTTCTCAAGCTCAAGTCTACAAACCTGCTCCTAACCTGGTCAAACCTAGAATCCGTCTCAGCTTCTCGAGCCAAATTGTAACGCAAACAATTGTTGAGGCCAACAATGAACCTCATGATATTCTCCCTCATAGTGGGAATAAACTATATAGCATGACATGCCAAATCTGCAAATATTATCTCGTACTACGTAAGTGTTGTTGCGCCTGCTGGCCTGGCTAACTCATAATCTCACCACCATCTGTAGGCTGCATGTGTCAGCTGAAAAGTAGTGAAGGCAACCTCACTGATATCCGCAATACCCACGGTGCAAAGAATATTATGACGCCGATCTAGAAAATCTTGAGCATCCTATGACTCTCCTCCGTCAAACTCGGGCAGATCAAGATTCCTAAACTTCTCCAAGCTTCTCTGCTCTACATGAGACATAGATGGATCAAGATCGGCCCTAGCAGCAGCAATTGGCTATACTGGTAGCACCTTTGGTGTCTGATGCCCCTGAGCTAATTGCTCTGGAGTATGGGCGGTGGGAGCCTGGGCTCATCCCCCAAACTATGAAGTAGTTGGTGCAACTAGAATAGTAACCACCTAAGCCAGGCTCATACACACGTTCAAGATCTCAGCCAAAGCCTCCTGAAGTACTGGTATGACAATAGGTATCGTCGGTGTCTGGGTTGGTCCCACCGTTTCAACACTATATGGTACCTGCTCTTCCACTAGAGCAACTGGTAGCTCCATAGGTGCTTCCCTCACTATAGAGAGATCCCCACCTCGGCCTATACCTGAGCCCCGACTTCTTACGGCCCTAGCTGGTGGTACTGGTGCCCATCCACCTGATCCAAATGCACGTATCTTCACCATTTATGAGAGAATAGAAGAGTAAGGGTTCATACTTTGCAAATAACAAATCCGCACTACAAGAATGCAAGGAAGTGAAGTTTTCCTAGAAGTTTGGTAGCCTCTCAAAGATAAGTACAGATATCTCTGTACCGATCTGCAAGACTCTACAAAACTTGCTCTTGACTCGTAATACCTATGAAGTTAGGGCTCTAATACCAACTTGTCATGACCCAAATCCCAACCAGTCGTAATGGTGCCTAACACACCTTCTAGGCAAGCCGGACTTAACAATAAAGAACTAAAATAACAACAACTATAGAAATAATATATGTTTGAAACCTTAGTATAACATAATAAAGCCAGTGCAATATAAAATCCCCCAGAACTGGTAAATACAAAGTCATGAGCTCTAATATGGAAATACAAGTATGGAATGACCAAGTACAATACTGTCTGAAATAAAGACAACAGTACATAAGAAAAGAGACGCCAAGATTGCGGACGAGAATGCAGTTCTACCTCGTCCCTCGATGCTCAGCTCAACAAGCAACTCTGCTACTGATGACTGGTCCTAATACCTGGCTCTACATAAGTAAATGTAGAGTGTATCATGAGTACAACAAACCCAATGTACTCAACAAGTATCAAAACTAACCTCGGTGAGGTAAAAGACGCAAGAATTATAAATGATACTTGTTATAACTTATACAATTTCATAGTTCAATAAGTACTAAACAGTCATGTGATAAAGTCATAAAGAACAGAAAGAACAATCTCTGTGTGTGCACAATTACCCAAGTGCTCTGCTCAGTTAATGATCCAACATATAAAGAGAAAATGTAAATAAATCAGGTAAATAACCATGGAAATTGCAAGTAAATATGAAATACAAAATCTAGAACAAACACTAGCCAAACGTTCCTCAATATTTCCATATTCGTACCAAAACCACTCATCAATGTTCCTAAAATCCATGTGTACACCATCAAGAAGGAACATGAGAGGGTGACCCTAGGGGTATGGATCCATATCCACATGCATGCACGGCCAATTCAAGCGACCAGCCCGGCGTGGTCCAGGCTCAATATCATAATCCGCCTGGCGTAGTCACAGGCATAACAAAACAACCTGCCTCGCATGGTCACAAGCATAACAACAAAATCCGCCCGGCATAGTCATAGGCATAACAACACAATCCGCCCCGCGTGGTCACATGCATAATAACACAATCCTCCTAGTGTGGTCACATGCATAACAATAAAATCCACCTCGTGTGGTCACATGTATCTAATCCAAATCATATTACACAGAAGCAAATATACAAGAATACATGTATATGATGATTGAATATTAGATTTCATGCTCCTGGACTGGTATAAATCACATGCTAAAGTGTAGGAATGTGTAAATTGTGCTACCATGGCTCAAATCTGTAATTGCATCCCAGAAATATCAATTATCAAGTTCATTCAGGAATTTAGCCTCTATGTAAGCTCAAACATAGATCAAATGGTTCACAACAAGGTTACAAATATGAGAAACATCACTGCTTAATGCTTAACAGTCAATACAAGGCTTAGCATGGCCTAAGAACTACCCCAAGCATGGATAAATACCTCGGTGCTCGCACATGGGTTCAAACCACATACATGTCCGCATCCATAGCACACAACTATCACAAACAACTCAGGCAACTAGTGCCTCAACCAAGTTTAGGTAAGATACTTACCTCAAGCCAACCAAATCAATACTCTAAGAAGCCCTTCCCTCGGGAATCAACCTCCGAACGATCCGAATCTTGTCAAAATAATTTTTTTACCATCAATAAAATCCATAGGAAGCTATTCCAAAAGATAAAGCTATGATCTTTAACTCAACTCAAAAGTCAACCAAAAAAGTCACCTCGGGCCCGTACCCTCGAAACCCGACAAATTCAAAACTTCCGTACACACATTCAATTACGAGTCCAACAATATCAAAATCATCCTATTCCAACAACAAATCGACCCTCAAATCATCAAATCTCACTCTCCAATAACATAGTCCAAAAATCCCCAAATCACATCCTAGATTCATGAACATTAGGTGTAATAATCAATGGGCAGTTAGTATCTAATACCAAAATCAAATAAACTTCACTTACCTCTTCAATTAGGATGAAAAGCATTCCAAGCATCAGCTTTTAGACCGAGTTCCACAAGTCGAAATATGAGAAAAACACTCAAACCCTAGAAAGAATTTATGATTCTGCCAGTCGAATCGCATATGCGATGAAGATCTTCGCACCTTTGATACCGCATTTGCGGTAAAATTATCGCATATGTGAGATTAACTAATGTCCCGACCAACAACTTATGCGATCTTACTTCCACACCTGCGTATCTGCGCAGGTGGAGACTTTCGGCTTTTGCTCTCCCAGCTCCATCACCAACATTTCGCTCCTGCGGACCTTACCTCACAAAAGCGTATACGCTTCTGCGGAATCCTACGTGCATCTGCGAAACTCCTCTGGCCAAGACATTCCCGCACCTGCACTACAGGAGACACATCTGTTACTCCACATCTGCGGCATTCCGGTCGCAGATGCGAAAACACCAGAAGCCCTAAAGCTTGAACAATAACACCAAGTCCAAAATGAATTCGAATTCAATCTGAAGCACACCCGAGGCCCCCGAGACCTTATACAAACTTACTAACAAGTTCTATAACACAATATAAACTCAATCGAACCCTCAAATAACATCAAACAACGCCAAAACTATGAATCGCACATCAAATCAAGCCTAATAAAACTAATGAACTTCCAACTTCTAAAACTCATGCCGAACCATATTAAATCAACTCTAAATGACCTCAAATTTTGCATTCAAATTCCAAATGACACAACAGACCTATACCAACTTCCAAAGCCCAAATCCGAACCTGATATCAACAAAGTGAACTATCGGTCAAACTTTCCAACCTTATATACCTTCAACTTCCAACTTTCACGAAAGAACATCAAACCAACCTACAGACCTCCAAATCCAAATTCGGGCATACACCTAAGTCCAAAATCAGCATACAAAGTTATCAGAACCATGAAAACATCATTCCGGGGTGGTTTATATAAAAGTCAAACTCCAGTCAACTCTTTTCATCTTAAGCTTCAACCTTGGGACTATGTATCCCAATTCGCTCTGAAACCATAGGGAAACCAAATCCAACCACCCCGATAAGTCACATAACCACAAGTGAACATAGAAGAAGCAATAAATTGGAGAACATTACGATAAGTCACATAACCACATACCGGCCAGATCGTTATAATCGGCCTCCGAATGAGTTAAATCTAGCCATAATCCATTCAATAACGTCAAGCATTGATATAGGAATTAATTCCAAGTAATAAAGCTCCAATCTTTATCAAATGGAAAGATGTCAACAAAAACGTCTTCCCGGTCCTGCCTCTTGAAACCCGACCAAAGTCATAAATCCCGATCATCCATTCCAACACGAGTGAATATTACTAGTTTCATCCAAATCTGAATTCAAATCGGGGTTCAAATCTCAAATAATCACTCTCTAAAATTTCTTTAAAAAATCCAAATTTCTCTCTTAGATTTCATCAACAGAAATAAAAAATCAAGGAAATCACAAATAATATTCAAATCCAAGTCAAGAACACTTTATCCTAGTGGGTGAAAATTGCCTAAACATAGCCCTAATCCTAGCTCCCAATCTCAAAATATGATAAAATGAAGCCAAACCTCGATCCTAAAATCTACCCAGTACTTTTGCTTCTGCGACCAAATCTACCGCTTTTGCGGCGTTGCTTTTGCGACCAAAATGCTCATTTCTGGGAGTTTCACTTAAACCCCTGACCTCTCGCACCCGCGGACCTTCCTCTGCTTCTGTGATTTCGCTCATGCATACAAACACCATGCACAAGCGCACCTGCGCACAAGATCTCTCATATGCAAGCCTCCCCGTCTAGCTAGAACCTCATTTCTGCGTCCTCATGTGCGCTTTTAAGGACTTGCACCCGCGGACCAAAACTTTGCAAGTGCGAAAACACCAGACATGAAGTGCCAACTAACTCTAAAATGATACGGAATCTATCTGAAACTCACCCGAGCCCCCAGGACCCCATCCAATATCACAGACCAGTCCCAAAATATGACACGGACCTACTCGAGGTTCAAATGACAAAAAATAAGATCAAAACCACAAATCACACGTTAATTCAATCTTAATGCACTAATCAAACTTCCAACTTTCAAAACTCATGCCAGACCACGTCTAACCACCTCTGAATAATCCCAAAATTTTGCACACAAATCCAAAATAATATAAAAAACCTATTCCAACTTTCGGAACAATAATTCGACCCCGATAGCCTCAAAGTCAACTCCCAGTCAAATCTATGAACCTTCTAAACCCTCAAAATTCCAACTTTAGCCAAATAGAGAAATTCAACCTAGGAACCTCCAAATTCAAAATTCGGGCATATGTCCAAGTCCAAAATCACCATACAAAGCTATTGGAACCATCAAATCACCATTACGAGGTCGTTTACATAAAATTCAAGTCTTGGTCAACTCTTATAACTTAAGCTTCCATTCCTGGACTAAAGTGTTCCGATTCACTCTAAAACATTTCCAAAACCAAATCAACTATCTTCCATGTCTCAAAACAACAAAGAAGCATACAGGAAGTATCGAATAAGGGAATAGGGCTCAAATACATAAAATGAATGGTCGGATCGTTATACATACTCATGCATCGTGTCATGATTTTAGGTTTGACATTTGGTTAGTAGGATTCATGTCACGACCAAAAATCCATAAGTCGTGATGGCTCATAACCCAATCCAATCCGCTAGGTAAGCCAACTGTCATATGATATCAATGAAAATAAAATAACATGGTTTAATAACTCAATAGTGGAAGAATACCATAAATATATTTGAGAATAATGTCAAAATGCTTCTACAACCAACCCCAAAATATGGTGTCAACGAGTGCACGAGCACTACTGAATAACAAGGTACAAGAAAAATCCTCTAATACAACTGTCTAAATATAAGAATAGTAAAGATAAAGACAACAGGAAGATAACTTCAAGGACTGCAGATGATATGGTAGCTACCTCATAGTCTCCCAAAAAGCTGACACAACTCAAGCATAAAAGTAACCTCGACCTGATGTACCTGGATCTACACACAAAGTGCATAGTATAGTATGAATACAACCAACCCAATGTACTCAATAGGTAACACCACTAACCTTGGGTTGAAAGTAGTGACGAGCTCAGATCAATAGTCAAATACCAATACCAATGACCGATATAATTCAGAACATAGAGGATAAACCGTAGGAACAACAATTCAATGATATCAAGTACAACTCATTCTCATTTCAGAAATTTAATGATGCTTTCAAGTATAACAGTTTAAAGCCCAACACATATAAAGTAGGTCAAATATTAGTTAGCATGAGAAAAGTACATATCTATACCTACATGTCAAGTATACGTGTCAGTCAACAGTATCACAATAGATCCAACAAGAATATTTACACTTAGAAATGTACGGGTGCCTGGCATAACTTCCTAACATCAAGTACGTGTAAGAAACATTGTTCTTGCGCCCACTACTAGCATGTCAGACATCGGAGTGGCGGATCCTGCCCAAGCGCTAATTATAATCATTTAGTCCAGTAATGAGGCATGGTGCATGTGTTGCCCCAAAGCAATAACACTTAGCCCAATATGGGTCTGGTATACGCGTCACCTCAAATTCAGTACCAAACCGACTCTAAGGCCCAAACTTAGTCATTTATCGTTCAAGTCTTAGATGAACACATCTCAATTAATCAGTTTTACCCTTAAGCAGTATCAACAACATCTGAGGAATCAAATAAGAAGTACTGAGACAGAGATAAGATACACGAATATAGTATCATGACTGAGAACATGTCTGCAAATAAGGAAGATACCTCAGAAACAACAAGAATAGCCATATCAAGTCTCAAACAATTAGCACATAGCCTAGACATGATGTCTAACATGATTCACAGTTCCAAATAATCAAACAAGGAGAGAGAACGTGGCTATAACATGCGATGATGGCAAATCAAGCCCGATAATAGCCTAAAGACCTTCCCCAAAGCATGAACACGCCAGTGCACGCACACATGCTCATCATCTAGCACATACGTCGCCCCAATATCTTTTACATCACGTACTTCTCAAGGTTAAATACCCTCAAATCCAAGTTTAGAAGTGTTAATTACCTCAAAACGTACAAATCACAACTCCAACAAGCCTTCCCATGCGTATCGGCCTTCAAAGGACTCGAATCTAGTCACAAACAACTCAATATCAACATATAACTCCGTAGGAAACAACATCAAATAATAAAGTTTAGGTCTTTGTCAAAATCAATAAAGCCAACCAAAAAGGTCAACCATGGGCCCACAACTCGGAACCCGACAAAATTTATAAATTCCGGACACACATTCGATTAAGTGTCCAACCATACCAAAATCATCCAATTCGGACTCAAATTGACTTTCAAAGCTCCATTTTTCATAATCTACTGCCCAGATGTTCCTCTTCGCGATAGCAAAGAACAAAAATACTGCCCTAAGAAATACTCTACGCGAACTCAAACCAACAACCGTGAACGCGGTGACCAAACACCTTAAAGCTACGCGATTTCGATACAATCCTCACGACCGCGATGAATAAACACATGCCACCCCTGAGCCTTACATCCCTTCTAAGTGAACGCAATACTCTTTACGCATTTGCGATGAACAACCCGCTTCAAACTATGTAAATGTGTCCCCAGCCTCGCGAACAAGATGAAAAACTACCCCCATTCACAAAAATACACTTTGCGATCGCGACCCTTCCCCCGCGATCAAGTATAAAGAAACTAGATACCAGAAAATCAGCAGTCCAACAAGTCCAAAATGAAGCCGAATTTGATCTGAATCACACCCGAGGCCCCCGAGACCCTATCCAACCATACCAACAAGTCCTAAAACATGATATGAACTTAGTCAAAGTCTTAAATCATATCAAACAACATCAAAATCAAGAATTGTATCCCAGTTCAAGCCTAATAAACTATTGAACTTCCAACTTCTAAAATTTGTCGAAAACATACCAAACCAACTCTAATAGACCTCATATTTTGCGAACAAGTCATAAGTGACAAAACAAACCTATTTCAACTCTGGGAACCGAAATTCGAACGCGATAACAACAAAGACATCTCTCGGTCAAACTTCTCTACCTTAAAAACCTTCAACTTTCCAATTTTCGCCAATTCAAGCCAAAACGACCTACGGACCTCCAAATCAATATCCGGATATACTCCTAAGTCCAAATTCACCATACGAAGCTATCAAAACAATCGAAACTCCATTCGAAAGTTGTCTAAATAAAAGTCAAACTCCAGTCAACTTTTTCAACGTAAGCTTCTAACCTTGGGACTACGTGTCACAATTCACTCTGAAACCTCCCCGGAATCAAACCAACCACCCTAGAAAGACACATAACCATAATTAATCATAGAAAAAGTGATAAATAGGGGAACGAGCTACAATACACAAAATAACCGCCTGAGTCGTTATATTCTCCCCATCTTAAACAACACATGCGTCCTCGAATGGATCTAGAATCATACATGGAGTCTCCAATAGGCATGGATATCTTCTCTACATCGCCCGCTCGGTCTCCCAAGTAGCCTTCTCGACTGCCTAGCCTCTCTACTGAACTTTCACTGAAGCTATATTCTTTCATCTCAACTTTCAAACATGCCGATCTAAACAGCCACCGGCTCCACATCATATGTTAAATCCCCATTTAACCGAACCGTGCTGAAATCCACAACATGAGACGGATCACCATAATACTTCTAAAGCATAGATACATGAAACACTGGGTGAATACCTGATAGACTACGTGGTAATACAAGCTTGTAGGCCAACTCTCCAATTCTTTCAAGTATATCAAAAGGGCCAATATATCGAGGGATCAACTTGCCCTTCTTCCCGAACCTCATCACACCCTTCATGGGCAAAACTCTGAGCAATACCTTCTCTCCCACCATTTATACAACATCACGAACCAAACTTTTGGATCTGTATAACTCTTCTGTATAGACTATGTTCTACGAAGCCAATCCTAAATCAACTTGACTTTCTCTAAGGCATCCTGAACCAAATCAGTACCGAATAACCTAGCATCTCCCGAGTCAAACCAGCCAACTGGAGAACAATATAGCCTGCCGTATAAGGCCTCATAAGGAGACATCTGAATACTCGATTGGTAGTTGTTGTTGTAGGCAAATTGATATTCGTCTTAAAGCATGTATATTTGTATGCATATTGCCTCGCATTTTAATCATGTTTCGTAGATTTCAGATGTGTAATGTAATAATTTGTGCTAATTTGTGGTATTTTTATAAGTAGGAATCATTTAGAGATAATATGGGATGAAGGTGCATGATTTGAAGCAAAAAGGGGATGAAATAAAAAGAATGCCACAAAGTAGCACCCAGGCTAGATTGGGAATGTGGCACAATAATCATACCATAAAATTTTCCAGCGCCAGGGCTAGCTCCCCACGCTACCCTGGGCATTGGTAACATGAACTTGTCCTATTTCGCCCGAGACTTGGTTATTTTGACCGAAGATGCCACCAACTCATATAAAATGAATTCTAAACATATTTTGAAAGGGTAGACGCCAATTTGAGAGAAAAACACAAGTATGGAATACTAGGGAGCACGAAATTCATCAATTCATCCATCCTTCATCTAGTATTCATAACTTTTATATTTAAAAACAATATTCTAATTATTGTCATGAACATGAATGGCTAAGAACCTCATTATTCTGCTGGGTTATGGGTCATGTTTTACTATTGCAATTTGACGGTTGATTGTGTTGCTTGATTCTATTATATTAATTTATTTATTCAATCTTGTGCTTAATTATTCTATTGCGTATCTAACAATAGTGTACTATCTACGAATTTATAGTTGAACTCAAAAGTGGGAACTATAGATTTCATATAGGATTGAATAGAGTAAGTTCTTGAATCTGGGCATCGGAGAATAGATTCGCAATTAGGATAGACATATTCTAGTTTCCTTACTTGGTTATTTTTGCAAGAAATATACATGTGGTCTTGTCAAGTTTGATTCTATAGACATATAATCATAGGTTGGCTTGAATAGGAGAGCGAAGCCTCGAAATAACTTATCGAACATAATAAACCCTACTACTCAATAGAGTAGATAAGTCAAGTGATTACATCAACCGGAAAACGCAATAGAAGAAACGTTAATCCCATAATCCTGGAATATCCCCATCTCATTGAATTCTTTCTAAGTGTTTGCTTCCTTTACTTGCGATATTACTTTCTTGCTTTCTCATTAATGCATAGTAATTTAGTTACAAAAATCACAATCATCTTCTTCACACTCACTTGAGCATTAAATTTATAAATAGCTTGGATTGGAAAATAGTTGATCATAAATCCTCGTGGGAAAGATACTTTCTTATCACTTTATTACTTATCGACCGCGTATAATTGTGTGTGCGTTTGGACCCAGCAAGTTTTTGACGCCGTTGTCGGGGACTTAAAATTAGCTATTTTTTTAGATGAGAATTTTACCTTTTATCTGTTCAAGTTATTTTTATATATTTTGTTTGTTTATTATAGTAGTTTGTTACTTATCTTAACATGGCATGTTGGAATGAAAATTATTCGAATGATGATTATTCTTACTTTGATGATCCTTGTCTACATTGTGGAGGATCCCACTGATGGAAAAATTGTCACATTGTTCTCGGGACCGAGTTGTGCGCACAATCTAAATCCTTTAAGTGGAATATTTGTAATATATGAGGTGGACAAGGTGGCTATTGGGATGGTTATCCTAATTCTTTTTATCCTTGTTCGAGCCCTTATTATAATCTTTCTAATAATGTTTGTGAGTTTGATAGAAGCAATGAAGTGCATGATATAGAAAATAATGCATATATTAGGGATATTTTGAGGCAAGTAGTAGAGCAACAGGATGAACTCAAGAAAGATTGAAGGCCAATGTGGAAGAATTGAATGAAGAGAGCGAGTTTGAGTAAGAGGACAATATTGAAAAAATCGAGATTTTGAGCCATATGTGGCTAGTGAAACAAGCTGAAAGATTAGAAATATATGAGGCTCAATGGGAGAAAATTGCAACTTGGATGAGATACTTAATAGAAGAAAGAGCTGAACCAGGACAAAAGATCGAACAATTTGGCACTGCTATTCATGATTTGGAAGCTCAATTGAAGGCAAATGTTGTTGTGTCTGACGCCCAAAAAAATAATTTTGAGTTGTGTGAAGCTGAAAAGGAGCTTATATGCCAATTGAGGATCTTAAAGTGGAGATTCAATCATTAAATCATATTTTTGTTGATGATGCCCATGTTGAGAAAAATACACTAGAGTCATGTGAGAAAGTAGATAATGTTGCACTTGAAGACTCTGGTGTGTGTACATATTAGGATGTAAATAGAGATGCAATTCTAGAGTTTGGGCGTATTAGCCCTCATTCCATACATTTTTCAATATTGTGTTTGGATGATGACATAGAAATCGAGTCATCTGAGCTTTTGGAAGAGTCAACGAACGAAGAATAGGGTGCCCACATTTTGATATTTATTGTGCCAGAAAGACAAAATTACATTCCTCATCTAGAGGCCAAGAAGTGCAAAGTGAAAAATTTATTACTTGGCCTGGTTATCTTTGTAGCCCCACCAAAGAGCATAGCCGCAGACTGGATCCCCTGTTAGGGGCACAATTCATAAGTTCGAGGTGGAGGCACAAAGTGGTTCAAGTCGTGCCGCGACTATATATTAGGCGCTTTTTGGGAGGTAACCCAGCTTTACTACTTTCTTTTATGTCTATTTATTTTATATTTTATATTATTGTTGTACTATTTATTTTTATTTTTTAGGATTATGAGCATAGGAAGAAAAGCCACTGAAAGTGTGGAAAAGCGAGCCAGATGGTTGGAACTAGTGTGAGGTGCCCACACAAAGGACCATCCTTGGTAGAAGTTTGAGTACCCCGTGAGCTACTATTACCTCGGCCTTTGACCTCTTAGGGAGTATTTCTCATCAATATTTTGATCTTTATATGTGATCCATGCATCGAGGACTATGCATGATATAAATGTGGGGGTGAGGGAATTAATTTCTAAGTGTAATTGTATAAAAGCTTTTTTTCACATTAGTTTTTTTTATCAAACCTGTAGTTAGAAGTAGTCTAGTTTAGAGTAGTAGACTTTAAAAAAAATAGAAAAATCTCAGACATTTTCCGACGATGGATCTCTTGGACAGCTTTCTTGAGGGATTAAGGTCCTACACCAAAAATATTTCTTTTTTTTTTAGGATAGTTAGGTAGTATCCATTTGCTTTTCTTTGGGCGTTGATTCTTTTCCAAGGGTGTATCTTGAACTGGGTATTATGATTTTATCGTTTTAGGAGTAGGATAGGAAGAAAACTTAGTTGCTCTAGATACCTATGACATGTTTGGTGATGGCACATTAGGCTATGGCATACGCTCTGTCTTCCTGTTATATTTGATTTGAATTGTGACGCCTAAGTAAAATAAATAGCCTACTCTTTGACGCTTGTTCTCAGTTGTTTGACTTGTATGTCACCTAGTTCATTATTTCTTAAAACTTTCTCAATTATATGTTCTTTCTTGACTTGAGAGTTAAACAGAACTATCTTGATTGAGTCATGTGCAATGTGTGTGTGAGAGGATTTGTGTTATTCTGTGCTATCCTGTGTAGTCTAGAACTTGACCAGTGTGTTATTCGAAGCAAAATCGTTAAGTGTGCTAGTCTAGAAGATGATGTACGCGTTTCGTGCTTGATCATAGATGTGTTTGTCACTTACAAAATAAAATATTTCCGTTGCTAGCCTGATGGTAGTCTATAATATTGTGTTTTAGTCGCTTATTACATTCCAATTTACTATACTTTAATTGAGTTTGAGCGTTAATTGCTAGTGTTTTACACTAATTGTATGTTTTATGCCTTGTAAAGTGATTCTGAGCTACGTAGATGTTATGGAACTAATTTGAGCTAATTGGAGCTTTGAAGTATGAGTAAAAGCCCGAAGGAATAAGCCGAAATTGTGTTCGGGGGTCGAGGATCACTTCTGGGCGTCAAAAGTCAAAGAAGAATAATCTATTGAAAAAATGCACAGTACGACGCATCAGTGTAAAAATCTGTCAGAAAATAGCAAGCTTTAGAGACTGGGTTTTTGGGGTATGTCAGGAAAAAGCACTAATGTTACGCACCCTACTACACACAGTGCGACTCATGAAATACAATAAGTTTGCAAGTTTTCCTATTTCGGCTAGGAAAGGGTGATTTCGTTTGCGCCCGACCCTACTTGGTATAAATAAATGGAAAAACGGTATTTTCTGGACTTTTGACACATCTTAGACCTAAGGAGGCTAGAGAGAAGATGGAGAAGCCAAAGCATAAGGAATTCATCATTCAATCCTCACTCCAGACAAGAGTTTGGATCGTTTAATGCTTTTCTTTCTATTTGTGATGAATTACTCCATATCTATGGAGTAGTTCTCTTTAGGGATTGATGAATTTGGTGTTTTGATGATTGTTTGTGGATATTAACTCTAGTTTTTATGTATTGAATAGTTTTGGGTGAATTAATTATTGCATCTATATTCATATGTGCATGTAATCGAGAGAGGCATAACTTGTGATGTTTTTGCATCATCTTATTTGTTGAATTCATTCTTCTTAGTAATCGAAAGAGGCTAGTAGAATAATTGTTTAGACCTAGTTAGGAGGATAATCAAAAACGGTTCTCCTAAATACCAGTCCACTACAAATTCGTGCATATCTTCACCGAGCATAAATTGGTTCATATTGTGAGGTTGAGACTTAATCGGGAGAGGAGTTTCTACTAAACATTTGAACGAATAATTGGGTGAATTCAAGAGACTCGCTTAAACATTAGAAGTGAATTAACGAGAGTTAAATCTCAGACAATTATCTTGTACCTATCCAATCAACCCCCATTTTCTCTATTGATAACTTCTTTGCTTAATTTTGTTCAATTGTCATTAGTCAATTAGATCTAGAGTCTTAGTTAATGTTAGTTCTTAATCATATAATCTCAATTGTTAATCATCTTGGATAGAAATCTAGTTGCAAGCTACGAAAATACTGTTTAACTCCAATCCATGTGGATACGATTTCTATGCTATCTTTGACTAGCGAGCATATTTAGGTGTGTGTTTTGAGCTCGTCAAATTTTGGCGTCGTTGCCGGGGATTGGCAATCAATAGTAGCGCTAATTCAGGAATTTGTTCATTTTTTTTTAATTTTGTTTTTCCCTTTTTACGGTTGGTGTTCTTTCACTGTGCGCAAGTTACACGTTAGATTGGTGCATGACTCAATCTTTTGGGAAAGAATTGCTACCATACGAGCCAGAAATAGAAAAACAACTACAACAGCTGAAGAAGGAAAGAAATCTCATCGAGACATTAGAAAAGGTTGGGCAATCCTCAACCAAAGATACGGCCAGAAAAAGTGAAGATAATGTGGACCTGGCTGCGAGAGAGGCAGCCCAACGAAGAGAAAAAGTGGCACGAGATGCTGAAAAAGCATGTTTTAGAGATGCACAACGTATTTATGAAGAAGATAGGGGTTATAGACATAATCAAAATCAACCCATGGGTGCAGGCCAGTTTAGAAACATAGATCCCGATGCTCGGAGACCACTAGGTGATTACTCTAGACCAGTCTACAACCAAGGTTTGTCAAGAATTCGACCACCTCCAGTTGCAGCAAACAATTTCGAATTGGAGCAAGAGTTGCTTCAAACTCTACAAAACTGATGTGTCTTCAGAGGAAAGATGAACGAAGATCCAAACAATCATCTAATGGACTTCGAGGAGATCATGAACACTTTCCAATATAACGGTGTTTCACAAGATGCAGTTTATCTAAGGGCATTCTCCTTCACACTGAAAGATGATGCGAGGAAGTGGCTTCGGAGCTTGCCTCAATTGTTCAATTCGAACATGGGAGGAGATGACTAGAAAAGTTCTTGACAAATATTTCTCCTAAGCTAAAATGGGAAAGTTTAGAAGAGAGATCAATAACTTCTGCCAGAAAGATAATGAAATAGTTTTTGAAGCTTGGGAGAGGTTTAAGGAGATAGTCAGAAAGTGTCAACACAGTGGTATTGAACTCTGGATGTAACTCCAGGATTTTTGGGGTGGGTTAACACTAGCCTCACGCAGAACATTGAAAAATACAGCTGGAGGTCTGTTAATGAAGAAGACACCATAGGATATAGTCACTATTCTCGATAAATTATCTGAAGATGCAAATCAGTGGCCCTCTGAAAGTGCTGAAAGAAGAAGGGTGAATGGTGTTCACCCGGTTGATGCTAACACATCTGTGTAGGTACAACTTGATGCTATGGCAAATGAGATAAGGAAGCTGACCTAAGGCTCAATACGAAGTGAGACTCATGCAACATGTGATATTTGTGGAATAGGACACCCTACTCATGCGTGTCAAGCCTCAACTGAGGAAGTTAATGTTGTTGGAAATTACAAATTTAATGCAATGGGTCAGATGTAACGCCCCAATACCGAGGAGCGCGACCAGCACTCAACCGAGTGAACCTGACTAAGCAAGCCTGTTAGATTCCTTCTTCCCAAACTCATTCATGAATAAAAAGAATATATGTTTTCCATAATTAAACAATAAAGTTGTCATGTCTGCAATTACCAATTCATTTCCAATTGTTTCATCATTTTTAAAGTGTCAATGGACAAGTAATACATCCACAACATAACATAGTTTGTCTTTCCCCAGCACCAATACACAATCCACACTATGTCTACAGAGCCTCTAAATATAAAGAAGAGTACAATGATAATGCCGGCAATAAGGCCCCAACTATACCTCAACCATAATACATGAAGATCAAAAGATACATGACCCCGGGATGAAGTGGGGCTCATCAAGTCAGCTGGGAAGAAGGTGTACTGTTATCACTGATTAATGTCTCCTGCTGTGGAACCACATGCATCCATTTAAAGATGCAGCACCCCCGGCAAAAGGGACGTTAGTACCGTCGAATAGTACTAGTATGAAAACTAAACACCAATTTAGGAATTTAGAAATACAAGATAATTATGATGAACACTTGCGGCATTAGAATAATATAGGTAACTGTCTCAACCATAGCAAGCTTATTAAAAGCTATCAACAACATTTATAGGATTTAAGATGAGATCCTATGTAACCATCTTCACGCAAAGTGCCCCCGCCGCCTCACCCGATGTATGCAGATGGTGGTGTACGTATAATACCACAACTCTAATCAAGCGGCCCTGCCGCCTCACCCCAATGTATGTGGGTGGATATATCACCACTGTACTAAGAACTTACACAAAATGTCTATGCCGCCTCACCCCAATGCATGCGGGTGGTGGTACCACAACAATACCAAAACTATACATAAATCGGTCGTACCGCCTCACCCCAATGTAAGAGGGTGGAGGTGCAGTCCCACAATATCATAATCCCTACACAAAGCGGTCTTGGCGCCTTACCCCAATATATATGCGGATGGAGGTGTATCACAATCACAATATCTATACCATAATCCCCACACAAAGCGGTCATGCCGCCTCACCCCAATGTAAGAGGGTGGAGGTGCAGTCCCACAATATCATAATCCCTACACAAAGCGGTCTTGGCGCCTTACCCCAATATATATGCGGATGGAGGTGTATCACAATCACAATATCTATACCATAATCCCCACACAAAGCGGTCATGCCGCCTCACCCCAATATATGCGGGTGGAGGTGTAACACAATGACAATCTCTACAACTTGGCATAATACCTTTCACATAAATCACAACTGGAAATTATAACATGTGGATACATAATCCATAGTTTGGGACACATCCACAATTTATAATACAATATGATAAGAGCATTTGAAATACGAATTGAACATATATCTTATTTGAACATATATCTTCATAACAAAACTTATCGGAATATTCGATTTATAATCAACATCTCGGAACTCACAAGGATAATGAGAATTCCAACTCTTAAAGAAGAGTTTAGCCAACATACCTCACTTGAGCTTCTTTACATTCTAAATGTTCCGAAATTCTTAGCAACTTCAATTTATTTTAGAAATATAACAAATTAAACCAAAATTAGGAAGATGATCATGGTTCTAGCTCATTTGAGAATTTTATCAANAACTTCAATCTATTTTAGAAATATAACAAATTAAACCAAAATTAGGAAGATGATCATGGTTCTAGCTCATTTGAGCATTTTATCAAACACTAGATGTGCATTAAGGTTTCAAGATCCTTTTATGGAGGATTCCATCATCCCACAACCCAACCTTTACTATTTTTAGCTCAACAATCTTTCTACACCCCTTGATAACACATGCATGTAAAATAACCAACACTCTTGCCCAGAAATTATCTTACTTATTATCCATTTCTACACAAAACTCGAAATTGAGGGTTAGGGTGTAGAATCTTACCTCTA
>AWOL01S0036646.1:69724-88824 GCA_000715115.1 Nicotiana otophora | reverse complement strand
GGTGAGTTTCCCTTCTCAATCTTCCAAAACTTGGGCAAGAATTGAAGAACAATTATTGGAGAACACCTTCTCACTCTAGGGCACCCTCTCTCACTCTAAAATGTCAGATAATAGCTCAAACATGACCCAAAGAGTGTATTTAACGAAATAGGGTCAGGTTTTAAAAACCCAAAAATGAAGCTCCGGAACAGGTTCTGCAGTCGCATATGCGACCGCATAATGGTTATGCGGACCGCATATCGGTCGCATATTTGGTTACAAAATAGCCAAAAGAACTGCATGTGTTTGCGGTCACTATGCGGTCCGCATAACTATTATGCGGTCGCATAATGCACCGCATAACAGTTATGCGGTCGCATAGTCGACCACATAATTGCCTCCAATTGACCCAATTAACTGCCTCACTCTGTGGCCATTATGCGGTCCGCAGAGTGGTTCTGCGGTCACATAATGGACCACAGAAATGAACTTTTCAGCCAAAAAATTTACTTCTCATTCCCGTGCATTGTTCAACCCAAAAATCCTAGTCCGGCACCATAAAACATTTTTTTCCTTGCAAAGTTTACCAGGCCTTATACTTAAGTACTTTGAAATTTTCTGGGGTGTTGCATTCTTCCCCGCTTAGGATCATTCGTCCTCGAATGGAGGTCAAATTATGTTATTAGCATCTTATGCAACTTAGTCTTTCATACCACACACCAGCAACCCCAAATTTGACTAACTCCCTAAACTTCCAAAACATTCTCCAGAGTTTCCTTTGTAATTAGGCTTATCTACCTGTTAGAGAGACCAGAAACACATCCTAACAGCATATACATAATCTCACATCTTAACATAATATAAAACAACACCAATTGTGGCCTCACAAGCAATTATATTACCAGAATGGAACGTCCTTAACACCAAATGTACAAGTCATACATATTTCATAGGAATATCCCTTAGCATTTTCATAAGGCACAACTTATAATTACATGGTAATTCAAATAAATAAGGATACTTTTTCTTCATTTCTTCTTCGGACCTCCCAAGTAGCCTCTTCAACCTGTTTGTCTCGCCATAGCACTTTCACGGATGCAATTTCTTTGTTTCTCAACTTTCAGACTTGCCGATCAATAATAGAAACTGGAATCTCTTCATAAGTCAATTCTTCATTTACCTCAATAGTCTCAACCGAAACAATGGTTGTCGGGTCTCCAACTATTTCTTTAACATAGACACATGAAACACCGGGTGTACTAATGACATCTCAGATGGTAGCTCAAGCTTGTACACCACCTCACCGATCCTTTGAATGATTTTGTACGGTCCGACATACCTCGGACCCAATTTCCCTTTCTTACCAAATCGCATTACGCCCTTCATGGGGGAAACTTTCAAGAATACCCAATCATCTTCTTTGAACTCCAAATCCCTACGACGAATATCCGAATTGGATTTCTGATGACTCTGAGCAGTCTTCAACCGCTCCTTATTGATTTTAACTTTTTCCATAGCCTGATGTATGAGGTCTGGCCCTATCAACTCTACTTCCCCAATTTCGAACCACCCAATGGGAGATCTACATCTGCAACCATATAAAGCCTCGAATGGTGCCATCTGAATGCTAGCATGATAGATATTGTTGTATGCAAATTCTATGAGTGGTAAATAATCATCCCAGCTACCTTTGAAGTCCAGAACACAAGCGCGCAACATATCCTCAAGCGTTCGAATAGTCCGCTCTGCCTGCCCGTCAGTTTGCGGGTGAAAGGCTGTACTTAGATTCACCTGAGTACCCAAACCTTGCTAAAATGTCTTCCAAAAATTAGCAATGAATTGTTCTCCCCGGTTAGAAATGATGTAAACTGGGGTGCCATGCAACCTGACTATTTTTTGATATACAACTAAGCATACTGCTCCACTGTGTTGGTTGACTTAACCGGCAAAAAGTGTGCTGACATCGTGAGTCGATCCACAATCACCCAAATTGAGTCACACTTGCGCGGAGTGCGCGGTAATCCTACCACAAAGTCCATATTAATTAGTTCCCATTTCTACACTGGAATTTCTATGTTCTGTGCCAACCCACTGGGCCTTTGATGTTCGGCCTTCATTTGCTGACAATTCGGACATCTTGCCACAAAGTCTGCCACATTCCTCTTCATATCATTCCACCAATTGGCTTCCTTAAGATCATGATAATGTTTGTAAAACCAGGGTGCACGAAATGCCTTGTAGTGTGAGCTTCAGTCAAAATACTTACACACAGACCCTCCATATTTGGAACACATAGTCGCCCTTGGTACCTTAGTGTACCATCATCCATGCCAAGAGAAAAGTCCATGGTCTTATGTTTATGAATTCCCTCTTTCAATTGCACCAACAATGGATCGTTGTATTGTTTTTCTTTGACTTCCACTGCAAGTGATGATTCAACCCTATTTTNATGATACATTTTTGTAGAACCTGGGTGCACGGAATACCTAGTAGTGTGAGCTTCAGTCAAAATTCTTTCACGGAGACCCTCCATATTTGGAACACATAGTCGCCCTTGGTACCTTAGTGTACCATCATCCATGCCAAGAGAAAAGTCCATGGTCTTATGTTTATGAATTCCCTCTTTCAATTGCACCAACAATGGATCGTTGTATTGTTTTTCTTTGACTTCCACTGCAAGTGATGATTCAACCCTATTTTGCACAATTACCCCTCTTTCGCTAGAGTCCGTAAGACGAACTCCCAAACTAGCCAATCGGTGAACTTCTTTGGCCAATGGCCTATGATATGCCTCCAAGGGTACTAAGCTACCCATAGATTTTCGGCTAAGAGCATCCGCCACAACATTAGCCTTCCCTGGATGGTATAAAATATCAATGTCATAATCCTTGAGTAATTCAAACCAACTTCTCTGCCTCAGATTCAATTCCTTCTGTTTGAAAATATATTGAAGGCTCTTATAGTCCGTGAATATATCCACATGGACCCCATATAAATAATGACGCCAAACTTTTAATGCAAATACCACTGCCGCAAGTTCTAAATCATGTGTTGGATAGTTCTTTTCATGATTCTTTAGTTGCCTAGAAGCATAAGCTATCACCTTCCCATGTTACATTAATACACACCCAAGCTCGATTCTTGAAGCGTCACAATATACTACAAATCCATTTATACCCTCTGGTAGAGTCAACACCGACGCCGTAGTCAATCTTGCTTTCAATTCCTTGAAACTCCTTTCACAAGCATCTGACCATTGGAACTTAATTGCCTTCTGCGTCAATTTAGTCAATGGAGAGGCAAGAGTAGAAAACCCCTCCACAAACTTTCTGGAATACCCAGCTAAGCCTAAGAAACTGCGAATCTCTGTTGGAGTCGTAGGCCTTGGCCAATTCTTCACAGCTGAAATTTTCCGAGGATCAACCTTAATTCCCTCACTAAAAACTACATGACCCAAGAATATGACTGATTCAAGCCAAAATTCACACTTTGAAAACTTTGCATATAACTGGAGCTGATGCAGGGTTTGCAGAACTAATAAGAGATGATTGTCATGGTCCTCCTAACTTTGTGAATATACAAGAATATCGTCAATGAACACTATCACAAAAGAGTCAAGGAATGGCTTAAAAACTCGATTCATAAGATCTATGAAGGCTGTTGGGTCATTTGTTAGCCCAAACGGCATCACCCGAAATTCAAAATGCCCATACCGGGTCCTAAAAGTTATTTTCAGAATATCCTGTTCCCTGATCTTCAATTGGTGATACCCGAATCTTAAATCAATTTTGGAGAAGTACCTGGCACATTGCAATTGATCAAACAAGTCATCTATCCTTGGCAGTGGGTACTTATTCTTCATTGTGACCTTATTAAGCTGTCGATAGTCAATACACATTCTCAGTGACCCATCTTTCTTTCTTACAAAAAGGACCGGTGCGCCCCAAGGCGACTCACTCGGCCGGATGAAACCCTTTTCTAACAAATCTCTTAATTGTTCCTTTAGCTCCTTCAATTCTACCGGTGCCATTTTGTAGGGTGGAATAGATATAGGATGTGTATCTGGCATCACATCAATCCTAAAATCAATCTCCCTGTCTGGTGGGATCCCTCATCCGGAAAGACTCCCGAAAATTCATTCACAACAGGCACGGACTCAAGTGTAGGTGCCTCGACATCAGTGTCCGTAACCCGAACCAAATGATAAATACTTCCCTTATTGATCATCTTTGTGGCCTTAAGGTAAGAAATAAACATACCCTTTGGCACTACATCATCACCCTTCCACTTAATAACTGGCTCATATGGAAAATCGAACCTAACAGTTCTGGTTTGGCAATCAAACTTGGAAAAACAAGAGTAAAGCCAATCCATCCCCATTATCACATCAAAATCAACCATTCTCAATTCAATAAGATCGGCCACGGTGCCCCGACCATGAAACGTGAAAACACAATCCCTATAAACCTGCGTGGCCAAAATAGACTCACCAACTGGAGTAGATACAGAGAACGGCTCATGAATCTGTTCTGGTTCTATCCCAAATTTCATAGCAACATAAGGAGTGACATATGAAAAAGTGGAACCGGGATCAATAAGAGCATATACATCATGAGATTGGACAGTCAATATACCTGTGACAACATCTGGAGAAGCCTCTAATTCCCGACGTCTCCGCATAGTATAAAATCTGCTGGGTCCTCCCGAATTCTGTACACTACCCCTAGCTGCACCAAGCCCCGCGGGCACTGGGGTACCTCGAGCTGGAGGTGTTGTAGATGTAGTAGCTGCAGAATAAACTGGTTGTGCCGCACCTCTGCCCATATTTCGGCGGGATGAGTGGAAATCTCTATGAATATGACCCCTCACACCACACCAATAGCATACTGGTAGGTCCATGAAGCAGGACCCAAAGTGCATCCTCCTAGATTTAGGGCAAGCCTCCGCTGCTAAAACCTTCTGTCGGGCCGACCCTACTGGTGGGGTCCCCTGTTGCCCTGACTGGGTACATATGACTGTGCACCCATCGAAGACTGGGCTAATGATTGGGAAGGTCTTGATGACGCTCCCCTGAATGCTGACCTACCACCACCACCACCGGAAGAACTACCAAAGTTGCTCGCGGACCGGGCCTTGCTGTTACTCTGACGCTCCATTCTATTCTTCAATTTGCGGGTCTCTGTGGCTTGAGCAAATGCAACCATCTTACCATAGTTCATATTGGAATTTAAGGCAGCCGTAGAGGCCTCATTGATAACCAAGGGTCTAAGGCCCTGTACAAACCGACGCACTCTAGCCTCTATAGTAGTAAACATGTGAATAGAATACTTGGACATGCGCGGAAACTCCATATGGTACTCCAACACATTCATATTACCCTGCTTCAGGATTTCAAACTCAACGACATGAGCTGTCTTAGTTTTGGCAGGCAAGAAATGATCCATAAAGGCATCTGTGAAGTTACCCCACCTTACCGGAGTGCTTCCCTCCTCACGGGATTCCTCCCACAACTCAAACCAAGAGTAGGCCACCTCTTTCAGGCAGTAGGAGGTCAATTCTACTCTCTTCGTCTTTGTAGCATGCATAACTCGGAGAGTTTTGTGTATCTCATCAATAAAGTCCTGGGGGTCCTCCTCGGGATCAGCACCCGTGAACACTGGAGGATCTAACTGAAGAACTTGTTCACACTGGAACTAGCAATTTCCCCTAGATGGTTGGAAGAAGTAGGCCCAACACTCGATCTTTGGGCATGAGAAGCCACTATCTGTGTCAACATTTGTATGGATCCCCTAATATCAATATCAAACACACCAGAATCGGAAGTTGGAGTTGGAGGTGGAACTGGAATATCAGTTGGAGGGACCGTTGCACCCTCAGTAGGTGTAGGGACAGGTGCGGCCTGATCAGGTGTAGTATAGTCAGGCAGTGTAGTAACTGGAGGAATATCCTCACTCCTAGGGTACTCACCCGCATCATAAATTATAGGATCAACTGTCACTCCTAGGGTGTTCTTGCCTTCTTCTTAGGTGCCATGTACTAAAAATTAGAGCAACACAGGAGTTAAAGGAGGAACAATCTTACAACTAGCTTTATCGCACGATCAAGAACATGAAAGAAGGGTATTACTCCTAAATGCCCATGTACCATCCTAATTATAGATGTGGTTGATAACATACCGATAATAAAGACTCCACTAGACACGACTCCGAGACATCCTAGGACACTTTAAAACCTTAAGCTCTGATACCAAGTTTGTCATTCCACAAAACCGAGGAGAGCGACCGACGCTCAACCGAGTGAACCGGACCAAGCAAGCCTGTTAGATTCCTTTTACACAAACTCATTCATGAATAAAGAGAATATATGTTTTCCTTAATGAAACAATAAAGTGGTCATGTCTGCAATTACCAATTTATTTCCAATTGTTTCATCATTTTTAAAGTCTCAATGGACAAGTAATACATCCGCAACATAACATAGTTTGTCTTTTCCCAGAACAAATACACAACCCACACTATGTATACGGAGCCTCTATAGATAAAGAAGAGTACAATGATAATGCCGGCAATAAGGCCCCGGCTATACCTCAACCATAATACATGAAGATCAAAAGATACATGACCCCGGGATGAAGTGGGGCTCACCAAGTCAGCTGGGAAGAAGGTGTACTGCTATCACTGATCAATGTCTCCTGCTGTGGAACCACCTGCATCTATTTAAAGATGCAGCGCCCCCGGCAAAATGGACGTTAGTACCGTCAAATAGTACCAGTATGAAAACTAAACACCAATTTAAGAATTTAGAAATATAAGATAATTATGATGAACCAATGCGGCAATAGAATAATATAGATAACTGTCTCAACCATAGCAAGCTTATTAAAAGATATCAACAACATTTATAGGATTTAAGATGAGATCATATGTAACCATTTTCACGCAAAGCGCCCCCGCCGCCTCACCCGATGTATGCAGGTGGAGGTGTACGTACAATACCACAACTCTAATCAAACGGCCCTACCACCTCACCCCAATGTATACGAGTGGATATATCACCACAGTACTAAGAACTTACACAAAGCAGTTATGCCGCCTCACCCCAATATATGAAGGTGGTGGTGCTACAACAATACCAAAACTATACACAAACCGGTTGTACCGCCTCACCCCAATGTAAGAGGGTGGAGGTTGAGTCCCACAATATCATAATCCCTACACAAAGCGGTCATGCCGCCTCACCCCAATATATATGCCGGTGGAGGTATATCACAATCACAATCTCTATACCATAATCCCCACACAAAGAGGTCATGCCGCCTTACCCCAATGTATGCGGGTGGAGGTGTAACACAATTACAATCTCTACACAACTTGGCATAATTCCTTTCACATAAATCACGACTAAAAATTATAACATGTGGATACGTAATCCATATTTTGGGACACATCCTCAATTTATAATGCAATATGATAAGAGCATTTGAAATACGAATTGAACATATATCTTATTTGAACATATATATTCATCACAAAACTTATCGGAATACTAGAGTTATAATCAACATCTCGGAACTCATAAGGATAATGAGAATTCCAACTCTTAAAGAAGAGTTTAGCCAACATACCTCACTTGATCTTCCTTACACTCTAAATGTTCCAAAATGCTTATCAACTTCAATCTATTTTAGAAATATAACAAATTAAACCACAATTAGGGAGATGATTATGGTTCTAGCTCATTTGAGCATTTTATCATACACTAGATGTGCATTAAGGTTTCAAGATCCTTTTATGGAGGATTCCATCATCCCACAACCCAACCTTTACCATTTGTAGCTCAACAATCTTTCTACACCCCTTGATAACACATGCAGGTAAAATAACCAACCCTCTTACCCAGAAATTATCTTACTTATTCTCCATTTCTACACAAAACTCGAAATTAAGGGTTAGGGTGTAGAATCTTACCTCTAGGATGAAGACCTAGTGAGTTTTCCTTCTCAATCTTCCAAAACTTTGGCAAGAATTGAAGAACAATTATTAGAGAACACCTTCTCACTCTAGGTAACCCTTTCTCACTCAAAAATGTTAGATAATAGCTCAAAAATGACCCAAAAAGTGTATCTAACAAAATAGGGTCGGGTTTTAAAAACCCAAAAATGAAGTTCCGGAACATGTTCTGCGGTCGCATATGCGACCGCTTAATGGTTATGCAGATGGCATATCGGTCGCATATTTAGTTACAAAATAGCCATAATAATTGCCTGTGTATGCGGTCACTATGCGGTCGTATAGGCGACCGCATAGTTGCTTCCAACTGACCCAATTAACTACCTCACTCTAAGGCCATTATGCGGTCCGCAGAGTGGTTCTTCGGTAGCATAATGGACCGCAGAAATAAACTTTTCCGCCAAAAAGTTTCCTTTTCATTCCCGTGCATTGTTCTAACACGTATTTTCTATAATCCCCAAACACGTAAGCCTAGTCCGGTACCATAAAACATTATTTTCTTTGCAAATTTTACCAGGCCTTACACTTAAGTAATTCTAAATTTTCCGGGGTGGTACATCAGAGGAACTCCAGGATTTCATGGAGTTCACCAGGAGGTACAGCAAATGCATGGCAAAAAATAACGCCAGACCTCAGGGACAAGGGGCGCATGTTTTCCAAAATCAGTAAAGGCAGCAGTTTCACCCTCAACAGCCAATTCAGTCTGGGTTAGAAGATTTAATGAAGTCCTTCACTGTCAAGACAAATGATAGATTAGATGGTCATGGTTTAACTATCAAAGAACTTGGCACAGTTTTGTAAAATTTTGAAAAGAAAGTGGGACAAATTGCCACCATATTTTCTAAGAGGATCCTAGGTACTTTGCCAGCTGACACTGAAAGGAACCCCAAAGAAACTGTAAATGTTGTAACTTTGATAAGCGGGCAAGTGTTGGATGAGCCCACTCCGGTCCAAAAAGAGAGTGCGCCTGAAAAAGAAATTGGGGAGAAGCTAAAAAATGAAGTTGATAAATAGAAGACAGGAAAGAAGGGAGCTGACAAGAAGAAGAAGGAGGACACTTCGAGAAGGGATGAATCTAATGAAGAGAGAAAGCACATGATTTCTTTACCTTTTCCCCAAAAGATTTATAGAGAGAAGATGGATAAACAATTTGAGAGGCTCATATATATGCTAAAACAAGTTAATGTAAATTTTCCATTCATAGAGGTGCTCTCCCAAATGCCAGCTTATGCAAAATTCTTGAAGAAGATCCTTACAAAGAAAGGAAGGTCGAGGAGACATCAGTGGTCAAACTCACAGAGCATTGCAGTGCTATCTTGCAAAATAAACTATCACAAAAATGTAGAGATCCAAGGAGTTTTACTATACCTTGCTCTTTACGCTCTGTTAAATTGTATAAATCTTTATGTGATTCTGGTGCCTCAATTAATTTAATGCCTTTGTCTATTTATAGGAAGTTGGAGAGTGAGATTGGAGAGATAAGGTCGGTACCAATATCTTTGTTGCTGGCTGACCAAACAACTTTGATACCTAAGGGGATAGTGGAAGATGATTTAGTACGGGTAGATAAGTTTCTATTTCATGCGGACTTTATTGTAGTAAATATGGAGGAGAATAAGGAGGTCCCTCTCATTTTAGGAAGACTATTCTTAGAAACGGGTAGAGCAATATTATACATACATGATAAAAGACTCACGCTTAGAGTGGGGGAGGAGACTGTAACATTTGAGATGAATATAGAAACGGGGTTAAAAAGGAGAAGCCAACAACAAGTGTTGAATGGAAAATAAAGAGTTCGAAAGAAAAGGTTGCAATGAGTGGAAAAGATAAGTGTGGGGTGTACCCCAAAAAAGGCTGAGAATAAGTTGTATGCATGGATGTATTCACTGGTTCGGGCACGTGGAATGGTGCCCGACTTCGACTCAGACCCCGACTAGATATTCACGGAAGTTTCCTCTACCTTATAATTTTTAATTGTGTGTAGGGGGATAATTATATGTTGTTTGTTGTATGCATGTTAGGTTTAGTTTTTGTTTTGTAAAATTGGAAAACAAAAACATAATTTTTTTAAACTTTTTGACTTTTCCCGATGATGGATATAATTCGAGAGGTTTCTTGAGGGATTTAAGTCAAAATAAAAAGACAAAAAGATTTTCTTTTATTAGGTAGTGTAATAATTCCCCCTTGGTTTTTCTTTGTGCCACGGTTCTTTTCCAAGGGTTTTGTTTGCACTGGGTGTAGTTTGTTTTTGTTTTTAGAAGTAGGAAACCATGTGCTATGATTTGAAATGGAAGCAATATCTCTTAACTTTATTATGCCTAGAGAATAGTGAGTGCTTTAGTTGTGACGCTTAGGCTCAATTGTTGACTCTTGCACAAGCACCTTAAATTGTATAAGTTTAACTTTTCCTAACTACTCTGACTAGAGAGTCTTGATCATCCAATCTTGAGTGAGTTATGTTCCATGTGTGTGTGAGGTTTTTGTATTATTCTGTGCATTGCCTTTGATGTCTAGAACTTGCCCCGTGTATTTGCAAAGCGAAACGGTAGTTTTGTTCAGTCTGGGAAGTGATATAGGCATTTCTTTGTTGAGCCAGTTATATGCTTTTACCCACCTAATTGTTATGTATCTTAGTTAACCCTGTTGACCCTATAATCCTATTTCTTTTGCCAACCACATTACAAGTCTTACCCATTTGTTTGAATTGGCCATCTATTTGAACCATTTACCTCTTGTGAGCACTTGAATTTGGTGTGAACTTTGTAAAAGTTAAAGTATGGGGTGTTGGTTAGGCTTTCGAGTGGACCTATTGAGATAAGGAAAAATGTGCACTGTTTTGAAAAAGTAAAATCCACTTGAATTGAAAAAGAAAAAGAAAAAAAATTAATTGTATGATTGTGTAAAATATTCCTTTATAGTGGTGAAGCTTGATGTAATTATGCTTAAAGAAATTGGGAGTTAATGTATATTGATGTGAAGGCAGAGTTATGGTTTGACATAAGTGTGGGGTTTTGAATATGGAGGTGTAGTCACTCTTATATCTAAATGTATCCTACCCGTCCCGCAGCTTACATTACAACCCATGAAAGTCCTATTTGATCCTTGACTGAATGGGCTCGATTAGTTGAGTAGTACACTACGGGCAAGCCTATGGTGCATCTTTAATGGCATATGAATGTTGTTTCTGAGAGTGAGTAAATTCTTTTAATCTTGAGTTCCTAATTATTCTTAACTTTTATTGTGTGTGGAACAACTTTCTATTATTGTGAGGGCACTTGATTCATGGAGGAAAGGCAATGTTGTTGACCTCTATATTAGAGTAAGTGAGTGAATTGTACATACTGCATGGTGCTTTTCAGTCAATTCTTGGGGTGAAGATGTTACACTATTGTGCTTAGTCTATTTTAAATATTCTTGGTGTAATGAGTTAGGAAAGTTGCTTAGTAAGGTTGTGTCTACATAAAGTGCGGTGTGATTGCTTGAGGACGAGCAATGGTTTAAGTATGGGGTGTTGATGGTAGGCTATAATCTTGTGTTTTAGTCTCTTATTACATTCCAATTTACTGCACTTTAATTGAGTTTGAGTGTTAATTGCTAGTGTTTTACACTAATTGTGTGTTTTATGCCTTGTATGAAAGATTTCAAGCGATGTAGATGTTATGGAACTAAATCGAGCTAGTTGGATCTTTGAAGTCTGAGCAAAATCCCAAAGGAATAAGGAAGAATCGTGTTCGGGTGCCGAGGATCACTTCTGGGCGTCAAAACTCAAGGAAGAATAATCTGCTAAAAATCATGCACAGTGTAAAAATCTGTCAGAAAATAGCAAACTTCATAGACTGGATTTTTGGGGTATGTGAGGAAAAAGCACTAATGCTACGTGCCCTGCTGCACACAGTGCGACGTATAAAATACAAAAAGTTTGCAAGTTTTCCTATTTCGGCTAGGAAAGGGTGATTTCATTTGAACCTGACCCTATTTGGTATAAATACATAGAAAAATGGTATTTTCTGGACTTTTGACACATCTAAGACCTAAGGAGTCTAGAGAGAAGGTGGAGAAGCCAAAGCACAAGGAATTCATCATTCAATCCTCACTCAAGAGAAGAGCTTGAATCGTTTAATGCTTTTCTTTATATTTGTGATGAATTACTCCATATCTATGGAGTAGTTCTCTGTAGTCTTATTAATCGAAAGAGGCTAGTTGAATTATTGTTTAGACATAGTTAGGAGGATAATCTAAAGAGGTTCTCCTAAATACCAGTCCACTACGAATTCGTGCATATCTTCACCGAGCACAAATTTTTTCATATTGTGAGGTTGAGACTTAATCGAGAGAGGTGTTTCTACTAAACGTTTGAACTAATAATTGAGTGAATTTGAGAGACTCCCTTAAACATTAGAAGTGAATTAACAAAAGTTAAATCTCAGACAATTTTCTTGTACCTATCCAATCAACCCCTATTTCTCTCCTATTGATATCTTCTTTGCTTAATTTTGTTCAATTGTCATTAGTCAATCAGATCTAAAGTCTTAGTTAATTTTAGTTCTTAATCATATAATCTCAATTGTTAATCATCTTGGATAGCAATCTTGCTACAAGCTACGAAAATACTGTTTAACTCCAATCGTTGTGGATACGATAATTGTCTATACTATCTTTGACTAGCGAGCATATTTAGGTGTGTGTTTTGAGCTCGTCATAGCCCCTTTGAGCCAATAGACCTTTTTCATGGCACCACATTACAAGTCGTATCCCGATTATGTTCATAACTTGAGCTTGTTGAACCTTTACCTCCGAAGGCATTTAGGCGCCAAAAGAAGTAAGGTGAGATATTTAGGAAGTGGCTTTCGAGTGGAACGATGGAAGGGCCCATAAGGTGCACTAAAGTTGTGAAAAATACCACTAGCCGATGAACCTTAATGTATGGAGTGTGTGTAGAAAAAAAAAGAGAAAAAAGAAAATTGCAAGAAAAACAAATAACAAATAATGTTGATAGTCAAAAAAATAAGCACACCTCCTAATCTTACTAATTCGTGCTAGTGGGGATCTAGAAATGTTTAATTGAAGAAAGGGCTATATTGTGTATGGTTTGTGGCGAGTGAATTGGTTGAGAAGAATACGTGCTTGATTCTTGAGTGTAGTATATTAAAGGGCTTAGGAGGGTTAGTCACAATTCCTAGATGTATCCTACCCGTCCCTTAGCCTACATTACAACCTATAAAGTTCTAATTTATACTAGACTTGGCTAGCTTAGATTAGTAGAGATGTACACTATGGCAAAGCTTATGGTACGACCACGGGATGCATATGAAATTCTTTGTGAGAGTGAGCGGCTTTTGGTCAATTGTGTGATGTCCTTAATTTATGTTCAAATTCATATTTGAATTTGTGGACTATTTCTATATTCACTCTCTTGTTTGTTGGTGAGGGCACATGACCTCATGAAGGATTGGTAATGTTGTAAACTTCTCTTGTTCAGTGAGTGCGCGAGTTGAGGGTGCTTAGTGGTAACAAGTCGGATTTTGATATAGGGTGGTTGTGGATAGGTTGTTTGAATTGGTTGAATTGCATTATGTATACTTGGGAATGTTTAAAATGGGAACAATGTGAATTTCGTATACCATGCTTGATTGCCGGTATCGATTATAGTCAAAGGTAGAGTGTATGATTAAAAAAATGAATTGCTCCTCATAGTTGATGTGTATGTTATTCGGGTGTAATTTATAGTTCCATTGCCCGAGGGCGGGCAAAAGTTTAAGTGTGGGTGTTGATATTCGGCTTAAAGCATGTATGTTTATATGCATATTGCCTCATATCTTACTCATGTTTCGTTACTTTCGAATGTGTAATGTAATAATTTGTGCTAATTCGTGGTATTGTTATGTGTAGGAATCATCTGGAGGTAATGTGGGACGAAGGTGCAAGATATGAAGCAAAAAGGGGATGAAATGGAAGAAATGCCACAAAGTAGCGCCGAGGCTAGAGTGGGGCGCTACCTGTGGCACAGAAATCAGACCATAAAATTTGCCAGCGCCAGGGCAAGAGCTCCATGCTACCCTAGGTACCGGTGATGGGAACTTGCCCTATTTCGCCCGAGACTTGGTTATTTCAAATCAAGACACCCCCAACTCGTATTAAAGTAAGTCTAAACATATTTTTGAGGGGGAGACACCACTTTGAGAGAAATATACAAGTACGGAACACCCGGGAGCACAAAATTCATCAATTCTTCAATCCTTCATCTTGTATTCATATCTTTTATGTTTAAAATATTATTTTGATAACGGTCATGAACATGAGTGGCTAAGAACCTCACTATTATGGGGTTATGGGCCGTGTTTGACTGTTGTAATTTCATGGTTGATTGTGTTGCTTGATTCTATCATATTAATTTGTTTATTCAATCTTGCACTTAATTATTCTATTGCATAGATAACAATACAGTACTGTCTATGAATTTATAGTTGCACTCGAAAGGGGGAACTATTGATTGCATATAGGATTGAATACAGCAAGTTCTTGATTCCGGACATCGGAGAATAGATCCGCGATTAGGATAGACATATTCTAGTTGCATTACTTGGTAATTTTTGCAGGATATATACATGCGTTCTTATCAAGTTTGATTTTATAGACATATAGTCTTAGGTTGTGTTGAATAGGCGAGCGAAGCGTCGAAAGAACTTCGCGAGCATAATAAACCCTGCTAATGAACATATTAGATAAGTCAAATGATTACATCAACCGAAAAAATTCAATAGGAGAGACTTTAATCTCATAACACTGAAATATGTCATTGAATTCTTTCTAAGTGTTTGTTTGCTTTACTTGCGATCTTATTTTCTTGCTTGCTCATTAGTTCTTAGTAATTTAGTTACAAAAATCGCAATCATCTTCTTCACACTCACTTGAGCATTAAGTTTTTAAATAGCTTGGATTGGACAATAGTTGATCATAAGTCCTCGTGGGAACGATACTTTCTTATCACTTTATTACTTGTCATCCGCGTATACTTAAGTGTGCGTTTGGACCCAACAGAAACTCCGCAAGTGGTAGAAACGGATCTCAAGACCACCCGAAATCCATAACACAGGCGCGTAGAATATCCTCCAACATATGAATGGTGCGCTCGGACCGCCCCTCCATATGAGGGTGGAATGATGTACTTAACATAACCCTTCTGCCCAACTTTCGTTGCACTGCTCTCTAAAACTACGATGTGAACTGTGTGCCCTGATCAGAGTTAATGGACAACGGCACACCGTGAAGACGAACAATCTCGCAGATATATATCTCAGCTAGCTGCTCAGAAGAATAGGTAGAGACAACCGGAATGAAATGTGAGGACTTAGTCAGTCGGTAGATAATCACGCAAACTACATCAAATTTCTTCAAAGTCCGTTGGAGTCCAACAACGAAGTCCATGGTAACACACTCCCATTTTCACTCGGGAATCTCAAGTCTTTAAATCAAACTGCCCTGCCTATGATGCTCTTACTTTACCTGCTGACAATTCAAGCACCGAGCCATATACTCTACTATATCCTTCTTTATTCTCCTCCACATAGTGCTACCTCAAGTCTTGATACGTCTTTGTGGTACCCAGATGAATTGAATATTGCGAACTGTGGGCCTCTTCAAGAATCAAACTCACATATCCCATCCATATTGGGCACACTAATCCAACCCTACATTCACAGCGCCCCATCATCTCCAATATAAACCTCCTTGGCATCGCCGTGTTGTACCGTGTCCTTAAGGGCAAGCAAATAGAGGTCATCATACAGGCGCTCTCTGATGCGTTCATACCAAGAATACCGAGAAACCACGTAAGCTAGAACCTGACTAGGCTCCTAAACATCTAACCTCACGAACTGATTGGCCAAAGCCTGAACATCTGATGCTAGCGATCTCTCACTAACTGGACTATATTCAAGGCTACCCATACTCATAGATTTTCAACTCAAGCATCAACCACCATATTGGCCTTCTCGTAATGATACAAAATGGTGATATCATAGTCTTTTAACAGCTCCAACCATCTTCGCTGCCTAAAGTTTTTATCCTTTTGCTTAAACAAGTGATGTAGACTCCGATGCCTCCAAATCTTCAATGCATGAACAATAGCTTCCAACTCTAAATCATGTATGGGGTAGTTCTTCTAATGGGGCTTTAACTAGCATGAAGCATAAGTAATCACCTGATACCAATACGAGAAGCATCACAACAAACCGTATATATACCCGATGATGAAGGAAAAACTAGAACTGGAGTTGTGGTTAAGGCAGTCTCGAGCTTCTGAAAAGCTCTACTCACACTCATCAAACTACCTGAATGGGGCACCCTTCTAGGTCAATTTAGTCGAAGGTGAAGCAATAGACGAGAAACCCTCCACAAAATGGCGATAATATCTGACAAAACCAAGAAAACTCTTAATCTTAGTAGCTGAACACGGTTTGAGCCAACTCTGAACTGCTTTAATCTTCTTCGGATCTACCTTGATCCCCTCACTGGACACCATGTGCCCCAAGAATGCCATATAATGAATCCAAGACTCACACTTGGAGAATTTAGCATAAAGCTTATTCTCCCTCAGCGTCTAGAGTATAATCCTCAAATCCTGCTAATGCTTCGCCTGGCTGCGCGAGTACACCAATATATTATCAATGAATACTATGAAAAAAGAATCAAGATATGGTTGGAATACACTGTTCATCATATGCATAAATGTTGTTGGGGAATTGGTCAGCCTAAACGATATCACAAAGAAATCGTAGTGACCATAGTGGGTCCTTAATGTCGTCCTCAGAATATCAAAATGTTGAATCTTCAATTGGTGATACCCAGATCTCAAATAAAACTTAGAGAACACTCTAGCACCCTGAAGGTGGTCAAATAAGTCATCAATGCGCGGTATTGGGTACTTGTTCTTAATTGTAACTTTGTTCAACTACCTATAATCAATGCACATCCGCAAAGTACCATCCTTCTTCTTCAAAAACTGAGCTGGTGCACCCCAAGGAAACACCCTAGGCATAATGATTCCCTTATCAAGTAGATCCTGAAGTTGTTCTTTCAATTCTTGCAACTCTTCTAGTGCCATACGATACTGAGGAATAGAGATAGGTTGAGTGCCCGGCACCAGGTCAATACCAAAATCAATGTCCCTGTTGGGTGGCATGCTCGGCAGATCTGCAGGAAACACATCCAGAAAGACTCTCACTACCGGAATGAACTCAATGATAGGATTATTAGCAATAACATCCTGAGAGATCCTCTCTACTCAACCCTAGGAAATTTCTGCATCGCCAACGTCACGGTCTTTATGTGACAATCGTGAATAGAGTGACATGGTGACAACCAATACATGCCTAAAATCATGTCAAAATCAACCATACTAAGCATTAAAAGATCAACTCTCGTCTCTAATCCCCCAAAAGTTAGCACACACGACTGATACACATGGTCCAAAATGATATAATTACCCACCCGTGTAGATATATGAACATGCATAACTAAGGAATCTCGGGGTATATCCAAATAACGAGTAAAGTATGATGATACATATGAATAAGTGAAACCCGGGATATATAATATGGAAGTATCCCTATGGCACACTGAAATAATACCTGTGATCACTGCGTCTGAATCAATTGCCTCTAGCCTGGCAAAAAAAACATAGCATCGATCCTGACCACCACCTGTCTGACCTCTCCCTTTGGGGTGACTATGACCCGCATGACCTCCACCCCGAGCTGACTGAGCAGGTGGTGTAGCAACAGGTGATCATTCTTTGCCAATTCATTGAGGAATTTTCTTTTCCTTAGGGGAACTAGAGAGACTTAGCATCATTCTTTCTTGATTATGACATTCATTTTCTCCCTCTCTGATTTCTTCATGCTTTGTACCATTACTTTTCTTTGAATCCCTTCAACTCTTTCACTTATTCACTTTCTTTTGCATTTTTATTTTTCTTCTTTCTTTCTTTTTTCTTGCCTTTCCTTCTCATCATTTATTTTCTCTTTTTGTGCCTTCATACCTCTTTCAAGCTCCTCGTCTATCCCCCAAACTCACATTTTTAGCCAATTATTTCACAAGAGTGTTAAGTAAAGCTCGGGTGCCAAAAGAGGGTCACAACAACACGGGTACAGGCTTGTAACATGGTTATCAAATGAGAAAGGCTTGAGGCTCAAATGGGTTGACTAGGGATAAAAACATTGGTAGGTAATAGAGAATTAAAGCAGGTAAAGGAAAACCTACAATCACTTCTCAAGCCAAGAAAAACTTACGATGTCGCCTTTAAACATATTCGGGGCAAGTTCTAAACCATTCACACGGGTACTTGGATTGCAACAAAAGCATATAACCTCTCACGCAACTGGATTGTTAAAAAGGATAGAGTCGAGGGCCCACAATGACCACATTCAATATTGAAAATCACTAAGGTTCGATTAAACCACTCGATGATTGCCTAAGTCAACACAAAAGTCACAAAGTCACTAACTAGAGCTACTACATTCCAAAAGACTTGTTTTTAACCATAAGCAAGTAGTTAAGTATGTTGGTACAAAGTGAAGCATGTTTGACTCTTCAAGCATGACTTAATTAGGTATTTTTATTCATTACTACTACTATTATTACTTAAACACCAAAAATGGACTCAATCCCTTAAGAAGGTTGTCATGCCATCCATTGTTGGGACGAGTCACCCGGTTCACACAAAAACTACCTTTGAAAAGAACCGTAGCATTAAGTAAATCAAAGGCTTATTATCTACTAAAACATAAGAAAAACTATTAAATCAAAAAGAAGCTACTAATTCAAAAAGAAGCTACTTAGTTAAACACTAACTAATAAGAAAACAAACATAAAGAAGCTATAAAGCAAAAACTATTGAAAGAGTAACGAATATACATAATGAGAGTTAAACACTAACTAATAAGAAAACAAACATAAAGAAGCTACAAAGAAAAAACTATTGAAAGGGTAGAGAATATACATAATGAGAGAGTAGAGAGAATATATACATAATGAGAAAGAAGAAGAAAATAATATCAAGTTAATTACATGCCAAATGTCTCAGAATCAGCAAAATATATCAAATAAACTCCA
>AWOL01S0036646.1:0-69457 GCA_000715115.1 Nicotiana otophora | reverse complement strand
AAACCCCCCCCCCCCCCCCCCCCCCCCAAAAAAAAAATACAAATAATCATTGTCCCCAATGCTGAACAAAATAAGAGTAAAGGAAGGGTAAGAGTGAAGAAAACTCCTTATGGCTCCTTGGCTATCTCTATGTCCACACCAGTGTTATCGACCTCAGCCTTATCCAACTGGATCTTATCATCCTCAACCCCGGGAGTGGCTGGGTTGGTGAACATCTGACATACTGCTTAGGCAGTGTCAGCAACAAGGTCTGGCTCCTCAGGCTGACCAACTGGTGTTGTATGTGCTGTAGGATCTACGCCTGGGTGGTGCGGGTCAATAAACATGTAAAATGGAATGTCTCCTGCTGTCGCAAGCTTAGTAACATGTCTCCGGAGCTTGTCCACTGACTTCTTGGACGCTTGGGACCTCTACATATTCTTCACTTCCTTTCCCAACTCTTCTACTACAGACCCATGCTTCACCAAAGTGGCAATGATTGTGTTCTGATTCTCCAAGAGCTTATTCAAAGTTTCTTCAATTGTGGGGGGGATTTGGGCTGCCGGAATGGAGGAATGTGATGCAACATTACTGGATATATCAGACAGCTTTGTAGTAGCTATCTGCATCTAGTTGTTGAGGTTCGCTAGTGTTTGGGAGACTGGCAGCGCAGATAGTGGAGCAGTGGGTATCGGCACCGGCTTCAAAGCTGAGATGGAACCTGTAATGGGGGCTGGAGGCACTGAGGCTGGAGGTGAGGACATAGCTACTGAACTGGCTGAAGGCTCTGCTGACACAGATGGTTTATCGATTGTATCTGTAGCTACCACTGATGGCTCATCAGACTGGCCTATGGTAGTAGTCCGCTGACCCTTTTTCTTAGGGTTTTGTGCATCCATCAACGAATAACATGAGAAGGGCTTCTTCTCCCGCACCTTCATATCAAAATCTCTCGGCTCCACCCGTTCATCCGTAATATACTCGGTAATGGTGCTGGGATACGGGTAGGAGGTATAAGCTTGCCTGGAGACCATAGATATGTTGGCCGACATCACGACACCCACATTGATTGGGTACCCAACCATGATGGCGGTGACTAGAACTACTCGCATGATAGGAAAATTTGTCTCATTCTGACATGGGTCGATTCGGCTACATACAAAGGCCTATCACCCATTCACCTCAAAACTCAGGGTATTTTTGTGAATAGACACCCATGCAGTAATCCATGGTGGTGGCGGACCAGGAGCTTCCAGAATCTCAGCTAGCCATGGGCGAGATGCATCTCCCATTGACAACTTCTCCAAATACTCTGTGGGCTCAACATCATCAAACCCCAAGTAGGTGTTCAATGTGTGCTGGTCAAAACGTACTTTCAGGTTCCTCACTTTCGTTACCTTTGTCCCTTTCTTGATGTGCGCCACATTGGCATAGAACTCCCGGACAAGGTATTCCTTCGCGTCCCCTACGCTCTAGGTGAACCACATCCACCCTTTCCACTCTCAGAAGTGCCTCAAGACTAACGGGTTATAGTTTTCAAGTTCTTTCAATTGAAACTGTCACTCAAGAGTGAGCAACCTCACCGGCCACCACCCATGGAAGCTAGTGAAGGCAGAAAGAAAAATGAACCGGTCCTCCCAAAACTCTTTCTTATTCGACCGCTCAAGTCCGACAACTTTAGTATCTCCCCCTCGACCATCATCGGGGATGTCATCAACTATAGTCGCTTGTGCCTCAAGGACATGTGTAGAGGACGGTTCAAAAGTCGGACCAGCACTTTTTGACTCCGCAGAAGTGCGCTAAGATTTGGAAGGCTTGTCCCAGAGTGGATACCTTCCTGGTGGCTTTGATAGGACAACCGGCTGCTCTTGAACCGAGTTGCCCTGATAAGCTTGCCTAGATGGGGCATAAGAACTAGATTTGGAGGTCTCTGCCTTTCTCCCTCGACCGGCTGTAGTCTTCTTTGAGATTATATTTTGGAGGGCGAGGGGTAAAGCACTATTATCTAGACCTCTGGACGGTTCACCCCTCCCCTTTGAAGTATCACCTCTTCCTCGAGATCCAACTATTTTCTACACCAAGCAAAAGCAGGTGTCAGTTGTAATTCAAGTGCAAACATACAAGAACACACCAGAGAGACAGTGAACAATACAGTGTAATACATGATTGAAGGGTAGGAGAGTGCGGTCCGCAGAATTATCATTGCGGCCGCAGACTGGGCATTGTGGACCGCATAATTTAATCTTGCGGCCGCATAATTGGATTTGTGGTCCGCACAATTGTTAGTGAGTCCGCAGAATTGGATTGCGGTCCGCACAGTTGACATTGTGGCCGCAGCTCAGATACCATCAATATGTGAACTCTCTAATAACAGAGAATGGGCTATGTTTCAGCCGCAATCACTTTTCTGTGGTCCGAACATTTTTTATTGTGGCCACCCATGTGAGTCATCAAATTGACAACTCTCTGATAACAGAAAACTAGTTGTTCTGTGTCCGTGATGGGATTTCTGCGGTCCGCACATTTTTCATTTCAGTCGCAGAATCATGCTTGACTAAAGCACCCTAATTTCAACTTTTGCAGACCCCATAATTTCTTGTGCGGCCGCAGATTTTAACACAATTACGATCAGAGTTCTAGGGTTTGCAATTGTTTTCACAAATTTGACATGGTGGTAGTGTATAATCATGAAAACCTATTTACCCATTCCCCATATAGCAAGTACTAGTTGACCCGCTACAGGTTTAACCCCACATGGTTGTATAATTGAATTTTACTGACAATTGGTCTAAAACTAACAAATAAGTTTTAAATTAAACTAAAAATTGAAAATTCTACAAGTAATTAAGGCATATTAGATTTCAAGTAGTGCAAATGAGTGATCACAGATGTTGAGTGTGTGTAGCAGATGATTTACCAGATGATTTTAATGTTTTAGACTTGTGAATGCATAGAGATGGAAAAAAGTAACAGCAGCCCTAGGCCTTCTATTTATACTGGACAGTTTTGACTGAGGGAAAGAGAGTTCAGAGCGGCCGCAGAATCCCCGTTGTGGTCCACACTCTGTTACCTAGGGTCTCATAAGCCCTTTTGTTCTGTGGTGCGCAGAATTATCTATGCGGCCACAGAATTTGTTGCGGACCGCAGATTTTATCTTGCATCCGCAATTTGGCCATTTCTCTGACAAACCAACTTCAGAGAGTTGTCATTTTTCACTTTGAAATTGTGCGGTCCGTAATGTAATTGTGCGGCCGTAGATCACCTTTTTCTGTAGCAAACGAAATTTGCGGTTCGCAATTCTTTCCACACCTAGCCAATTTTCGGGGCATAATTCCTGTAAAGTATACTCATTCCTGCAACATGCTTCAAAACTAGTTAGCACCAAAATAACACCTAACCACAAATGACTAAAAGAAAACCAAAAGGAACATGGGTTGCCTCCCAAGAAGTGCATGATTTAACGTCACGGCACGATGCAGATTACCATCATTTGAAATGAATCACTGCCACCATGTGGCCATCATAAACTTTTCCCAAATAGTGCTTCACCCGGTGACCATTGACTAAGAAAACCTCATTGTTTTTGTTCTTCAAGTCCAATGCACCAAAAGGCGTTACACTCACAATTTCAAAGGGACCACTCCATTTAGATTTCAGTTTTCCGTGAAACGTTTTCAACTGTGAGTTGAACAACAACACAAGATCGCCCACCTTGAACTCCCTGTTACGAATGTATTTGTCATGGAGGTATTTCATCTTCTCTTTATACAAGGACAAACTTGCATAGGCATGGTACCGGAATGCATCTAATTCATTCAAATGTGCAACCCGCAAGTTAGCAACTACATCTCAATCAAGATTCAATTTCTTTAAATCCCAAATGGCTTTGTGCTCAAGTTCCACCGGAAGATGACAAGCTTTTCCAAACACAAACCGATATGGAGACATCCTAATAGGAGTTTTGAAAGTAGTCTGATAAGCCCATAGTGCATCATCAAGCTTCTTTGACCAATCCGTCCGGTTAGCATTCACTGTTTTGGAAAAGATACTCTTTATCTCCCGGTTGGAGACTTCCACTTGACCGCTAGCTTGTGGATGATAGGGAGTCATAATTTTATGAGTGACTCCAAACTTGCTAAGCAAAGTGTCAAAAGGCTTGTTGTAGAAATGTGACCCCCATCGCTTATGATAGCTCGCGGAACACCAAATCTTGGGAAAATATTCTTCTTCAAGAATGTCACCACACTCCTCGCTTCATTGTTGGGTAAAGCAATGGCCTCAACCCATATAGATAGATAATCAATCGCAACCAAGATGTAGGTATTTCCACAAGAACTCACAAAAGCACCCAAGAAGTCAATACACCACACATCAAAGATATAAATCTCCAAAATGGTAGAGAGAGGCATTTCATTCTTCTTCGAGATTCCACCGGCCCGTTGACATTCATCACATCTTTTAACCACATCACTTGCATCTTTGTAAAGAATGGGCCAATAAAAACCTCAACTTAGCACTTTGGCCATTGTTATTGCTCCGCCATGGTGACCAACATAAGGTGAAGAGTGGCAAGCCTCAAGAATAACATTTTGCTCTTCGTCTGGTACACATCTTCTAATTACCCCATCCGTGAAAATCCAAAAAAGGTATGGCTCACCCCAATAATAATCTTGACAATCCCGTTTGAGCTTCTTCCTTTGATTTAAAGAGAAATCATCCGGGATGATTCCACACACAAGGTAGTTCGCTAGATCCACGAACCATGGCACCTCCTTTATTGAAATAGCCAAGGGTTGCTCATCGGGGAAGGAGTCATTGATTTCAAGGCTCCTCCTCCTCTAAACGAGACAAGTGGTCCACCACTTGATTTTTACTCCCTTTTCGATCTTGGATGTCAATATCAAACTCTTGCAACAATAGAACCCATCTCATTAACCGGGATTTTGAATCTTCCTTGCTTATAAGATAATGAAGTATCGCATGAATGGTATGAACAATAATGCACCCATATAGTATGGGTGGAACTTATCAATTTCAAACACAATGGAAAAGAGCTCTTTTTCTGTAATGGTGTAGTTGACTTGGACATCATTCATGGTCTTACTAGCATAGTAGACCGGATGAAAAATCTTTTTGATGTGTTTCCCCAAAACCCCTCCAACCGCTACATCACTAGCATCGCACATGAGTTAAGAAGGGATACTACATTTAGGAGCGGTGATAATGGGAGTGGTTGTCAACTTGAGCTTTAGCAATTCAAAGGATCTCATGCAATAATCATTAAAGTGAAACTTAGCATCTTTCTCTAAGAGCTTGCACAACGGGTTCACCACTTTAGAAAAATCCTTTACGAAGTGCCGGTAGAACCCCGCATGACCTAAGAAACTCTGCACGCCTTTTACTGAAGTCGGAGGTGGAAGTTTAGAAATCACCTCAATCTTTTCCTTGTCGACCTCTATGCCATTCTTTGAAATTTTGTGGCCAAGGACGATGCCTTCCTATACCATGAAATAGCATTTCTCCCAATTTAGCACCAAGTTTGTTTCTTCACACCTTGCCAATACTCTATCCAAATTTGCCAAGCAATCACCAAAGGAATCCCCGACCACCGAGAAGTCATCCATGAAGACTTCCAGGTAATCCTCGACCATATCCATAAATATCACCATCATACACCTTTGAAAAGTCACCGGTGCATTATATAATCCAAGTGGCATCTGCTTGAAATAGAAGTAACATAAGGACATGCGAAAGTTATTTTCTCTTTCCGGAGCAATAAGGATTTGGTTGTAGCCCGTATATCCATCTAGAAATCAATAGAAAGCATGGCCGGCCAACCTATCAAGCATTTGGTCAAGGAAGGAAAGTGGAAAATGATCCTTCCTTGTGACTTTGTTTAGGTTGCGATAGTCCATACACACTCTCCACCCGGTCATTGTTCTTGTGGGAATCAACTCATTCTTGTCATTGGTGACCATCATCACGCCCCCTTCTTTGGGACACATTGCAGTGGAGAAGTCCACGAACTATTGGAAATGAGGTAGATAACCTCGGCATCTAACCATTTGATAATCTTCATTTTTACCACATCTTGCATAGCTTCATTGAGTCTCCTTTGATGTTCAATAGATGGTTTGGCGTACTCCTCCATGTTAATCATGTGCATGCAAAATGCGGTGCTTATTCCCCGAATATCCGCCAAAGTCCACCCAATATCCTTTTTCCTCTTGTGGAGCACCACTAATGCAGAGTCAACCTGCACGTTAGTCAAACAAGAGGAAAGAATAACTGGTAAAGTAGAGGAAAGACCAAGAAATTCATACTGAAGATGTGGAGGCAATGGCTTCAACTCCAAAGTAGGAGGCTCTTCAATTGAAGGCTTTGTAGGAGGAGTTTTCCTATTTTCAAGACACAAGGAAAGTTGCATAGTTGTATGACACCATTCCATGCAAAGAATTCACACATTCCATGAAGCCATCCATCTCGTCATCATCAAAGTTCAGCAAGACGGCCTACAACATATCACCCATATTAATCATGGCACTTGTATCATCAATAATCACATCGGTCACCAAGTCCATGAAAGAACACACTTCATTGCTATTTGGTTGCCGCATAGATTTGCATACGTGGAACACCACCTTTTCATCACCCACCCGAAAAGTGAGTTCTCCAGCTTCCACATCAACAAGAGACTTCCCCGTAGTAAGGAAAGGCCTTCCAAGAATAATCGACACCTAATTGTCCACTTCACAATCAAGCATAACAAAATCCGTCGGCAGAATGAACTTATCAACACAAACCAATATATCTTCAATCACTCCCAATGGTCTCTTCATTGTACGATCGGCCATTTGTAATCTCATAGATTTAGGTCTAGATTGCCCAATTTCCAAGGTCTTGAAAACCAAATAAGGTATCAAATTTATACTTGCCCCAAGATCACAAAGAGCTTTAGCAAACTCGGCACTTTCAACGGTACAAGGGATTGGGAAAGCACCGGGATCTTCTAATTTAGGAGCCATCAAATGCACAATTGAACTAACTTGATGATTGACTTTGATAGTTTCAAAATTCATCGACTGCTTCTTTGTCACTAAATACTTCATAAACTTTGCATAACTAGGAATTTTCTCCAAGGCTTCAACTAATGGCATATTTTTCGAGAGACTCTTCATCATGTCAATGAACCTTTTGAATTGATTCACACCATTTTTCTTGGCGAGTCGTTGAGGATATGGAAGAGGTGAATTAGGCAATGGTGCCTTAGCTTTTGGCACTACCAGTTATGGTATGTCAGTAACATGATCCCTAGATGGGTTCACTTCCTCATGAGTCTCTTCCACAGTGTCATCAATATCAATTCTCACTTCATCATTTGCTTGCACCACATTGTTCGGGATCTCTTCTTCTACCATTTGCTCATCATCCATAAGTTGCCTTTGACTTGAGTGGGTGCATTCCCACCTCTTCCACTTCTTATAGTAACAGTGGTGGCATGCCCCGTATTTTTCCCACCCTTTGGGTTCACCACCATGTCACTTGGTAGTGCCCCTTAGGATGAATATTTAAAGCTTGAGAGATTTTCCCCATTTGCACTTTTAGGTTGCGTATCAATGTGTTGTGTGAAGCAAGTTGGGCATCGAAATCGGTATTCTTCTACATCATTTGCTTGAACATGTTATCAATACGGCCCATTTTGTTTTTGGAAGAACTAGGACCATGGGAAGGGTAAGGAGGTGCGTTGCTCGGTTTTTGATACATTGGGGGCCTTTAAAAACCCGATCCTCAATTTCCTTGATTGTTGTTCCACCCGCCTTGATTGTTGCCTCCCCAATTGCCTTGGTTATTATTGTTATGCTAATTGCTTTGATTTTTTCCACCACTCCAATTACCTTGATTGAGAGAATTCTAATTTCCTTAATTGTTTTGAGGTCTCCATTGTTGTTGGCTTGGGCCTTGGAAGTTGTTTCTTTGCCCTTGAATGTTGTTCACATATTGGACCTCTTCTTCTTGTTCATTGTAGGCATCCTCTTACCCAAAACCACTATCTTCTTGCATAAAATAGTCCACTCTTTGTTGCACTTGCGGACCCTTTGTTCTCCGTTTCTTCACCATCATGTTTACACCCTCTATTGCATTGACTTGCCTCGGGTTTTGCACTTATTAAAGTTGAGCCTTTCCCAATTGGTTCATCATAGTGGTTAATTTGTCTAAGGCTTGCCCATGGTCATGCAATTGTTTGTGAAGGTGAATCATATTGGGATCCCCTTGTGGAACATTAGCCCGAGTTTTCCACGTCGATGAAGTATCCGCCATCTCATACAAAATATCACATGCCTCCGCATAAGGAGAATCATAAAGTTCTCACCGGCAAGTTGATTCACTACACATTGGTTGGTTGTATTGACCCACCGATAGAAAGTTTTTTGAATCATGTTCTCTGTTATATCTTTGTTGGGACACTCTTTCACCATTGTTCTATATCGTTCCCATATCTCATGTAGTGCTTCATTTGGCTCTTGCTTGAATGCTAGAATTTCATCCCGAAGAATAGTCATGTGCCCGAAAGAGAAGTACTTAGAAATACATTTCTCCGCTAATTCATCCCAAGTATGAATGGAATGATTTGGCAAACGTTTCAAGGAATCTAAAGCTTTCCCCCGTAAAGAAAAGGGAAAAAGCCTTAGCCTCAAGGCATCCTCAGAGACATTAGTTTATTTACTCCCCCAACAAGTATCTACGAACCTCTTCAAGTGTTTGTATGCATTTTGACCCGGCGCACCGGTGAAGAACCCTCGTTGCTCGAGCAAAGTGAGAATCATGTTGGTTACTTGAAAGTTACCCGCCCTAATACAGGGAGGGACTATAGCACTTGCATACCCTTCATTCGGCAACATGTTTACCAAATGCCAACATTTCTAGTTCAATTTCCCTCATCAAACACTACCCACAACCTGTCTACGGAGCCTCTAAGTACAACAGAAGAGTAATATAGAAATGTCGGAAACAAGGCCTCGGCTATACCTCAAAATATAAAGTACAATATCAAATGATATCAAGGCCAGAATAGAGTAGGCCACACCAAAACCTGCTGAATAGGGAGTAACTGCTAACGAGGACCAAAGTTGCCCGTTGATGAACCACCTGCATCCATTGAAGATACAGCGCCCCCGTCAAAAGGGACGTTAGTACATATGGAATAGTACTAGTATGTAAAGTAAACTGTCATCTTTAAAAATAGAATGCCCATATAAGAAATAGAAAACCATAGAAACAACAAGTCATAATCAACATCATCCAAATGTCTAGTTAAAATATAACAATTTTCAAAATACAAAATTAATATGTAGTATTGGTTGGGAAATCATTAGCACCAATATACCATCGTATTTGTAGCACGGAGTCCGATCATGCCCGATCGTCTAGGCCATCCCCTCACGAACAAAGTGGTTCGACATGTGATGCGAAAGAAAAGTGTTACCAAGAGTAGTACCACCATGTGCCCAACATGGCGTCCGATCTCCACCCGATCAGCTAGGCCGCCTTCCCACATATGCCGTGTGGGTTGACATTTGCAATCCAAAATTATTACCAGTTTCATCCCAATTAAGTGGAATAATATCAACCCATCAATCTCATCCCAAATAAGGGGAATAATCACAATTCACTCCTATACCGGCACGTGTAGTTTTAGGTGTGGGTTGTTACAACCCACCCTTCCTCGGTTTGCTAATGATACTTCCCAAAAATATTATTTTTGTTTTTGGACACAAAGGTAACATAGGTACAAATGTATTTACCTCAGCATCTTTCGCATTGTATGAATCTCCACTACTATTTTCAATCAATAACAACAACAATATTCCCTTGGCTCTTTTGGTCATTCACAAGATTCTTCATTTAAGGCACGGTGGTCGTATTTGATATTCCTCACTTTCATTTCTTCCCTCTCATGTATCATCATCATAAATATCAACATATATAATATTCCGGAAATCACAACTTTAAGTTCATTAGAAATGAAGAATTTAAGCACAATAGATTTCTTTCCAAGAATGGAGTAAAATGGTTGGCAATCGATGCGCAAGTTAAAATCCTAAACAAGTAACACACCATTTATTCTTGAAATACTTTTCCCCAAAAAGGGCAATACATAATTTCTACTCACGAATATGTAAGAACACAAAACACATTGAAAATACTCACCAAGCATAGGATCAGTTAAAACAGCTACATATGGGCACGACTTGAGTACATAAGATTTTAGGCAATTCTATTTTTGAAATAATTTTGGAACAGTTGAATCAAAGCTCTTTTCATAATTTTTCTCACATCATCTTATTTCATTGGCACCACTAGCCACAAGTATAACTTTCATTCTTGGCACGTTGGCCACACTCTATATCCCCAATTCACTTATTTTATTTTCAAGCATCTTTATAGATTATCAACAACAAGACATTTTCAATCAAGACTTTAGGTACCCATATGAGAAATTAAGAAATTTAGGCATATCGAGTTTTTCTCACACAATTTGGCATATGAGCTTTCATTTGAAGCACGACTCAAAGCCATAACATTTTAATACGCAATCAACACTTTAAACATATATATTTCGTCATAAGGCTCATTTAGAATTGTGAAGTTTATAAGGGATAACCCAGAACATAGGAATTAGTAACTTGAGCAAACAATACTTGAAACTTACGGGAATATTATGGAATTCGATTCTAAGAGAGTAGTTTAGCCAACAAACCTCGCTTTGAGCTTTCCTTAAATTACTATAACATTCTGAAAATCCTAGCAATCCCAATCTATTTTGAAACATAACAGAATTGTACACAAATTAGGAATATATTCATGGTCTCAGCTCATTTGAGCATTTTATCAAATACTAGATGTGCAAATTTGATTAAAGGTTCTTCCACAAGATTTCTTTCACTCCACAACCCAATATTTACCCATTTGAGCGCAACAATATTCCCACAAACCTTATTGGTACATGCATGTATACATAATACTCTCACACCCAAGAATCATACTCCCAATAACCCATATTTTACCCCAAACTTGAAATTAAAAACTAGGGTATGGAACCTTACCTCTTAGATGAAGATCTTATGATTGGCTTCCTTGATTCTTGAAGATTGGTGCAAGATTGGATGATTGGAAGGTTAGGTTTACTCCTTCTCTCTCTAAAATGCTATTACCTCTCTATTAAATTATCAGATGATTGCCCCAAAGGCTATTTATCATAATGGGGTCGCATTATAAAATTTAGAAAATGGACCCTCCGAACTCATGTCTGCGGTCACAGAATGGACCGCACAATGGGTATGCGGTCCACACAATGGGCCATGAAACTGATGCCCAGAACTAGGCTGCACTGGTCAGGTCTACAACCATTCTGTGGTCCGCAGACCACTTTTGTGGTTCGCATAATGATTTTGCGATCGCAGAATTGACCGCAGAATCTCATTCTGCCAGTCTTTGGGAATTTGGTCATAACTTCTTGTAGGAGTGTACAAATGACGAACGGTTTGAAGCGTTAGAAACTAGACTCGAAGATCTTTAATTTGATAAGTTTTTCCTCATATAAAACCTTATATATTTAGATATTATAGTCCAAAGTTTTCACTTATGCGTACTCATTTGAAACTTTAGTCTATCATGTAATTTCCAACTTGACTTAGACTTAGGGCTCTCCTTACACCCCACATCACTTACAATATGCCACATACACTTATTATCATATACAATTCATATCCATCATATTGATAGTCCTCGTTTGCACGCAAAATAATATAATTAGCACATATCATCTTTCTTAATAGTGCTTAAGTACTTCCAAATTTTCCGGGGTGCTACATTCTCCCCAACTTAAGAACATTCGTCCTCAATTATTTTTCAAGTCACTTCTAAGAATATAGTTACCATAGGCACTTATGACTACAACGGTCTCATACATCCTTTCCAAAATTTCAACTTACTTATGGCCCTTAAACTTTAGCTATCTTTACAAATTCTTAAAAATTTCAACAGAGTTTCCCCCCTAACTGGGCCTATCCACCTTTCAGAGAATCACCAAAATCAACCTATCAACACATTCATAACTCGACAAAGCATCACAATGTATATATCAATAACACTAATCTAAGCATTACAAGCACTGCATTATCAAAATGATATTTGGACATGAACTGCACATTTTTAAATCATAACACCTAGAAGGTACCTGTCAAATTAAAACCAATTTCTACACAATCAAGCAAAAATATTTTCTTTCCACAATACTTTCGGCTTTCAAGGTGACCTTCTCGACTCACAGAATTTGCCATAACACATCAACGTAGATAATCTCAACTCCCAGACATATCCAACAAGGATGGCAAATAGATACCCCTCATAATCAAATTATCCATTAACTTCACCTTCACTAACTTTCACTGAAACGATAGACAAAGGATTTCCAACTACCTTCTTAGACATAGACATATGAAACACCGAATACATGGAGTATAATAATAGGGAACATCATACTCGTAGTTTGACCTATTCCCTTCAAGATTTCGTAAGGCCTAATGTGACTACACATACTTTACCTTCCTTAATAATTCACACAGTATATTCATAGAGAAAATCTTGAGAATAACCCGTTCACTTCCTTCAATTCTAAATCTCTACGCCGAACACCCAAACTAAATATTTGGCGACCTCCAACAATTACTCCAAGATGTGCTAGCATGAGTATGACCATAAATTTTTTTATCCAATATATTTGATCACGGGATGATGCTTCTTCTTTGACATGTTTGAATCCTTCAACCCCCATAGGTTACTACCAATAGGAACAACGAGGTTCGATATTTGGCTGAAATTATTCAAGAATCCATCAACGTGCCGAGAAGGGTATTTTAAGAGGTTATATTCCAAGATACATGAGGGTGACCACCAATAGTGCTGCCACGGTTAATCATTGTGAAGAAATCATTGACTCAACAAATAAAGCATAGAGCTACCCAGTAGGCATTGATAATGTAGGAACCATGTACAAGATCTTAAGATGTAAAAGAAGTCAGTCATTTTAGACATGTGATATAGGGGAGGCATGATCGGGATACATTAGGGTCAGTTATTCTTGGAAGACTATGAGTCATGAAAAGGACAACAACAATTGTTTCATTCCATATGTGCGTTGTTTGGAAATAGTAGGCCTCAAAGAGAAATAGCCAAGTACGTGACACCAGTCACCTCTTGGAATATTGGGGAAATCAATTTAACTCGAGAAAAGAATATTCTAGCACCCTGAATGTGATATGGGTTTTGAAATACATGAAGTTACATTTTGCTCTTAACGGTAACTAGCACAAGGAATCTATGACACAAGCCCATGAGGAAAATAATTGCTCATGATATGTGCTAGAATTTTAAACATCCACCTGAGGTTGGAAGGGAAAGGTCATGATAAGGCTACTTAACTTTCAACCACACACGAGCGAAACCATGTCGCAGGGACATCTTAACATTGGGATGAAATCATTTATTGAATAGAGAGAATGAACACTTTGTTATGAGCTAGACATGTTTCTGCCATCATAACTATCAAGCTGCAAAACCAGGCCACTTCATGGGCAAACTACAATACTAGAAACAAAGTGAGTTACTCACTGAGGCATGATCTAGGTGGACCTAAAAATTATACTGAGTTGGGCGAACAAAAGATCTTCTTGTGACGAATTCACGAAAATCTCAAATTCCCGAGAAAATTTATACATACAAGTGACCATTTTAATTGACACGTACACATATGATAGGTTCTAAGATGTGCCCTCATATTACTAAACAGTGAAAAGGATCCATGGTAATAATAAAGTGACTATTTAAATCATATGAGTCAGGAGGTTCTGTAAGAAATTCATCAGATATAGTCGCTTGTTGAGAATTTAGAGAAGAAGTGGGAAGTAGTAACCTAGGGTTATAACCCAATTCAAGGAAATCATTATAGAACTCAATTTGTCAAGAGATTGTAAATATAAGGAATTATGACAAAGAGGCTTCACAAATGATAGGTCTCATTCAAAGAGTAGATACAGAGAATGACTCATAAAGTTGTTCTAGTCCTATCCCAAATTCCATAGCACCATAAGAAATGACATATGACAAGCTGGAACCGGGATCAATAAGGGCATATACATCATGAGATTTGACAGTCAATATACCTGTAACCACATCTGGAGAAGCCTCCAACTTTTGATGCCTCTTCACAGCATAAAACCTGTTGGGCCCTCCCGAGCTCTGAATACCACCCCTAGCTGCACCACGCCCTACGGGGTGGTATAATGCCTCTAGCTAGGGGAGGTGTTGTGGATGTACTAGCTGCAGAACTGGATGGTTGTGTCGCATCCCCTCCCATGCTCTAGCGAGGCGAATGAAAATTTCTCTGATATGACCGCTCATACCACACTTATAACATACATTGGTACCATAGTGACATACTCCCGGATGACATCTCTCACACTTCACATAACGGGGATGAGGTCCGCTAAACTGACTCGTCCTACTGACCTTATATTTATCCTTTTTGCATACATCATAAGCAGCCCCCCTTATCCTCTCTACAGGCCTCCAAGGTGGGAGTAACAAACCCATACCGGTATGTTGTGTCGGCGTTGGAATTTCCCAAACCTGCCACCCCTAACATGTTGCTGATCATACTCACAACACGATACCAAATGTTCATTTCCGCACATCGGGCGTACCCAACCTAGGGCATTTATTCTTCTTTTGCCCTCTCTTTCCAAAGCCATAACATATTTCAAGAGTCATCCAACATGTTCCCAAGTATCGCTTCTTGCAAATCACACAATCTAGTTCATTAGCACCAACAACCTTCTTTCGTTTCTTAGATTCTCTCACCACACAATCCGGTGGTGCGGTGACAATGGTAGGAACAATGACACTTCCCCTAGCAACAAGTTCTTCCAATCCCTCCACGGCTCGACGCATTCTCCCAACGAACTCTTGTCACAACTAAAAAAATCAAGAATTTCCGACTGAATTGTTTTGTTAGAATTTTCAAAAACATATCTCCTATATTTATTAAAATGTTTTCGACCACATTTCCTACCAAATCAGTCGCAACTTCTGGTAGAAAATTTATTTTGACTTGTTTGACTTCATTTTCGACCGATTTAGTCCGTAGTTTTTAACAAAAAAATTAAATGACAATTCCGACCGATTTGGTTGGAATTGTTTTTTAAAAACCTTACAACCCGTCCCCAAAAAAATAGAAGGTCACTTTTCTTCCTCCTTCTTCTCTCATCCTCCTCCTTCTTCTCTCATCCTCCTCCTCTCTCTCTCTCGTCCTTCTCCCCCATCCCCGAGAACAATGTATGTTTGCTCTCTCTCTCTCTCTCTCTCACTCTCTCTCTAGTTTCCTCCTCCCTTCTCCCTCTCCTTCCTCCTCCCTTTACCTCTTATTTTATTAATTGTTTTTATCTGGTTTGCAACAGTGGTTGGCGGCAGCAACAACTCCTCAGTAGACTTCTCTGGCATTTTTTCCGTCGAGGTAAGTATTTCGTTGACATATATATATCTTGTTTTTATTATTAAATTTGTAGTAATTTTCTATATATGAACATCCTACCTAGTTAAAGTAGGTATGGTTGAAAATTTTGAAATTTTAGTATTTTAATGATACTTAATATAAAACTAAAAGAAAGAAGAATATGTTGAATTAGGTATAGTTGAAATTTTGGATTAAACAAGAATATGTTAAGAATACATGTCCACCCATAAGCCCGAATTTATGTTAAACAAGTGATTCGATGAGCTTATAATCTAATTAAACTAGCTTAATCCTATCAGAAAGATTAGAAAATTGTTTAATCCTACAACTTCACAAGACAAATAATGAGAAGATGTTTGGGATAAACTTCTTGAGAAATGGAATACCGTAGAATGGAAGAAGAACAGTGAACAAGAAAAGGAAAACAATGCCTCCAGTAAAGGTGGCTCGTTGCACACGGGAGGTTCGATTAGTTTTGTGGCCCATAAACTAAGATTGGTAATTACTTATAAAAAGTTTCTTAGTTGTACATATAGAATTTTACTATTGTAATATCTAACTCATACTTTTTGTTATGAAGGAAAAGGAAAGAGGGAGATATATGAGTCACACTGAGGTCTTCGAGGAGACGCATAAGAAAAAGAAGAAGGATGGTACAAGAGAATACTAGGTGGAGACGCGTACGTCGGACACATATGTAAAATACTAACTTCATAATTATGTATGGCTTATTAATATTAGTTTGTTTACATAATAATTTTATTTTCATTTCAAGAAGATTATCATAAAAGGGTGGAAGAGTGGAAACAAACTCAACCTCCTTCAACTCAAACAACACTTGATGATATGGCTTCATTGTGGACAGAGACAACGGGTGGAGTAAACAAAGGCAGAGCTACGGACTTGGAGTACGTCAACCTACAGGTCATCCAAACCCACTCTTAGCAAATTCTTCTTCTTCTCAAAATCAAGAGCATATGGAAGATATGATAAAATGAAATTCGTGATTTGAAGCAACAGTTAGACTCCCAATTCGGAACATTTGTTAAGATACAGAAATTCATGAGAAAACATTGGCATGATCTATATGATTATGAGGATGAACAAACTGAATCTGATGTGTAGTAGTTTAGGTATGGTGTTTTGGTTGATTGGTAAACTTGATTGTGAGAGACAACATTATGTTTTATTTTTACACTTGAATGTGGGCTACTATTTGGATTTTTTTATGTCCAAAATTATTAAGTTTAATGGTTGGTATTGTTGGTTTAAATTGTGTTAATGGTTGGTATTGCTGGTTTAGATTGTGTCAATGGTTGGTATTGTTGGTTTAGATTGTGTTAATGGTTGTTATTGTTGGTTTAGATTGTGTTAATGGTTGGTATTGTTGTTTTAGATTGTGTTAATGGTTGGTATTGTTGGTTTAGATATTATATTTGTTGATTGGTTGTTGGTGTTATTGTATTGTAATAGTTTGACAGGTGGTGTAGCTCAAAATTGAGCAGAATTCGGCCCAGTTTTATAGACAATTCGGACTGATTTCCGGCAGAAACGGTCGGACAGCTACCCAGAGTTTACCAAAACCTCCCATACTTCTGACCGATTCGGTCAGAAATTTAGAAAAATAAATAATATTTACAGTTTTCGACGAATTCCGTCGAAAATTAAATAAATTTTACTTTTTAATTATTAATTTCTGACTGATTGAAAATATTTGGTCGCGTGACCTTTTTGAATGTTCCCATTAGTTTGGTTGGAAATCACCGACGGGTTCAGTCGGAAATTATTTTCCAACCAATTATTTTCCGACCGACCAATTTTGGTCAAAAAGTAGTCGAAAATTCATGATTTCGACCGATTTTCGTTCGTTTTTGAGGTCGGAATTCTGCCATTTTCCAGTAGTGTGTGTAATCTTCCCCGGATTTAATGGCGCGGTCATTCCCTCCTCGCTACTTCAAACTCGTGAATTACTCATTTGGAAAATGAGACATGGCGAGGAAATTAGCTTCCTATCTTGAGCTCTATCGTATGATATGGAGTATCAAAGAGAAATTACTAAATGTCCAAGTAGCCTCCTCATAATAGATGTGGTCGACAACACACCGATAAGAAGGACTCTACTAGACACGGCTCCGAGACATCCTAGGACACTTTAAAATTTTAGGCTCTGATACCAAGTTTGTCAAGCCCCAAACTCGGGGAGCGCGGCCGACGCTCAACCGAGTGAACCCGGCCGAGCAAGCCTACTAGTTTTCCTTCTACCCAAACTCATTCATGAATAAATAGAAGATGCACTCTATTGATCAAACACTAAAAAGATTTCATTAACAACTCCCATTTCATTTCCATTAGCAGCTTCATTCATAATTTTCAAAATATTACAAGTTTATAGATATAATGAAAAACATGTTTACCAAATACCAATATTTCAAGTTCAATTCCCCACATCAAACACCACCCACAACCTGTCTATGGAGCCTCTAAGTACAACAAAAGAGTAATATAAAAATACCGATAACAAGGCCCTAGTTATACCTCAAAACATAAAGTACAACATCAAATGATATCAGCCCCGGAATAGAGTAGGGCTCACCAAAACCTGCTGAATAGGGAGTAACTGCTAACGAGGACCAAAGTTGCCCATTGATGAGCCACCTGCATCTATTGAAGATGCAGCGCCCCCGGCAAAAGGGACGTTAGTACATATGGAATAGTACCGGTATGTAAAGCTAACTTTCCTCTTTCAAAATAGAATGCCTATATAAGAAAGGGAAAACCATAGAAACAACAAGTCACAATCAACAATCTCCAAATGTCCAATAAAAACATAACAATTTTCAAAATACGAAATTAATATATATTATTTGTTGGGAGATCATTAGCACTGATATACCACCACGTTTGTAGTACGGAGTCCGATCATGCCCGATCGGCTAAGCCATCTCCCCACGAAAAAATTGGTTTGACATGTGATGCGAAAGAAAAGTGTAACTAAGAGTATTACCACCGTGTGCGCAACATGGCGTCCGATGTCCACCCGATCAGCTAGGCCGCCTTCCCACATATGCCATGTGGGTTGACTTTTCCAATCCACAATTATTACCAGTTTCATCCCAATTAAGGGGAATAACATCAACCCATCAATCTCATCCCGAATAAGAGGAATAATCACAATCCACTCCTATACCGGCACGTGTAGTTTTATGTGTGGGTTGTTACAACCCACCCTTCCTCGGTTTGCTAATGATACATCCCAAAAATATTATTTTTGTTTATGCACATAAAGGAAACATAGGTAAAAATGTATTTACATCATCATATTTCACATTGTATGAATCTCCACTAGTATTTTCAACCAATAACAACAACAATATTCCCTTAGCTCTTTTGGCCATTCACAAGATTCTTTATTTAAGGCACAGTGGCCGAATTTGATATTCCATATTTCCTTTCTTCCCTCTCATGTATCATCGTCATAAATATCAACATATATAATATTCCGGAAATCACAACATTAACTTCATTAGAAATGATGAATTTAAGCACAATAGATTTCTTTCCAAGAATGGAGTAAAATGATTGGCAATCGATGCGCAAGTTAAAATCATAAACAAGTAACACACCATTTATTCTTGAAATACTTTTCCCCAAAAAGGGAAATACATAATTTTCACTCATGAATATGTAAGAACGCAAAACACATTGAAAATACTCACCAAGCATAGCATTAGTTAAAACAGCTACATATGGGCATGACTTGAGTACATAAGCTTTTAGGCAATTCTATTTTTGAAATAATTTTGGAATAGTTGAATCAAATCTCATTTCATAACCTTTATCACATCATCTTATTTCATTGGCACCACTAGCCACAAGTATAACTTTCATTCTTGGCACGTTGGCCACTATCTACATCCCCAATTCACTTATTTCATTTTCAAGCATTTTTATAGATTATCAACAACAAGACATTTGCAATCAAGACTTTAGGTACCCATATGAGGATTTAAGAGTTTTAGGCATATCGAGTTTTTCTCACACAATTTGGCATACGAGCTTTCATTTGAAATACGACTCAAAGCCATAACATTTTAATATGCAATCAACACTTTGAACATATATATTTTGACATAAGACTCATTTGGAATAGTCAAGTTTATAAGGGATAACCCGGAACATAGGAATTAGGAACTTGAGCCCACAATACTTGAAACTTACAGGAACAATATGGAATTCGATCCTGAGAGAGTAGTTTAGCCAACATACCTCGCTTTGAGCTTTCCTTAAATTACTACAACATTCTGAAAATTCTAGAAATCCCAATCTAATTTGAAACATAACCTAATTGTACACAAATTAGGAATATATTCATGGTCTTAGCTCATTTGAGCATTTTATCAAACACTAGATATGAAAATTTGATTAAAGGTTCTTCCATAAGATTTTCCTAACTTCACAACCCAATCTTTACCCATTTGAGCTCAACAATTTTCCCACGAACCTTATTGATACATTCATGTATACATAATACTCTCACACCCAAGAATCATACTCCCAATCACCCATCTTTTAACCCAAACTAGAAATTAAAAACTATGGTATGGAACCTTATCTTTTAGATGAAGATCTTGTGATTGGCTAGAGCTGGGCTACACTGGTCAGGTCTGCAACCATTTTGCGGTCCGCAGACCACTTTTGCGGTTCGCATAATGATTCTGTAGTCGCAGAATTGACCGCAAAATCACATTCTGCCAGTCTTTGGGAATTTGGTCATAACTACTTGTAGGCGTGTCCAAATGACAAACGGTATGAAGCGTTAGAAACTAGGCTTGAAGACCTTTCATTTGATAGGTTTTTCATCACATAACTTCTTATATATATGTAGATATGCTTGTCCAAATTTTAGTCTTGTGTGTGCTCATTTGGAATTTAGTCTATCATATAATTTCCAACATGACTTAGACTTAAGGCTCTCCTTAGACCCCACATCACTTATAATATGCCTCGTACATTTATTATCATATCCAATTGATATCCAACATATTAATAGTCCTCGTCTACACACAAAATAATATAAGTAACACACATCAACTTTCTTAATAGCGCTTAAGTACTTCGAAATATTTCGGGCTGCTACATAATCGATACAGTTTTGAACATAGAGGATAAACCGTAGGAACAACATTTTAATGATATCAAGTGGAACGCGTTCTCATTTTTGAAATTTAGGCATGCTTTCAGGTATAACAGTTTAAATCCCAACACAGATAAAAGGGGTCAATTATCAGTTAGCATGAGAAAAGTACATCTCTATGCCTACATGTCAAGTATATATGTCAGCCAACAGTATCACAGTAGATCCATCAAGAATATATACACTTAGCATTGTACAGGTGCCTGGCATAACTGCCCATCATTAAGCACATATATGAAACATTGTGCATGCGCCCACTGCTGGCATGTCAGACTCCGAAGGGGCGGATCCTGCCCAAGTGCTAATTATAATCATTTAGACCAGTAATGAGGCTTGGTACACGCATCGTGCCAAAGCAATAACACCTAGCCTAATATGGGTCTAGAATACGCGTCACCCCAAAATCAGTACCAACCCAGCTTTAAGGCCCAAACTCAATCATTTACCGTTCAAGTCTCATATGAACACATCTCAATTACTCAATTAAACAGTTTTACCCTTAAGCAGTATCGCTAGCATATGAGGAATCAAATAATAAGTACTGAGATAGATATATCATACACGGATATAGTATCATGACTGAGAACATGTGTGCAAATAAGGTATATAACTCACCCTATCAAGTCTCAAATAGTTAGCACATAGCCTACATATGATGTCTAACATGATTCACAGTTCCAAATAATCAAATAAGTAGAGGGAACGTGGGGATAACATGATATGATGGCAATACAAGATCGGTAATAGCATAAAGACCTCCCCAAATCATGAACACACCGGTGCACGCACACACGCCTGTCACCTAGCGCGTACGTCACCCAATATCTTTCACATAACATAGTTCTCAAGGTTAAGTACCCTCAAATCCATGTTTAAAAGTGTTACTTACATCAAAATACGCAAATCACAAATCCAACAAGCCATTCCCACTCATATCGGCCTCCAAACAACTTGAATTTAGTCACAAACAACTCAATATCAACAAATAACGTCGTAGGAAACAACTTCAAACAATAAAGTTTCGGTCATTATCAAAATCAAAAAAGTCAACCCACAACAACAACCCTAAGCCCACACCTCGGAACCCAAAAAGAATTATAAATTCTGAACACCCATTCGATTACGAGTACAACCAAATCAAAATCATCCAATTCCGACCTCAATAGACCTTCAAACCTCCATTTTTTATTTTTTGAAAAGTTTCAACAAAATCCCCCATTTATTCACTTAATTCACTAACTAAATGGTAAAAACGAAGATGGAATCATACAATATTAACAAATCCAAGTCAAAACACGTACCTCTATCCAATACGTGTAAATCCTCTCTAAAATCACCCAAAACCGAGCTCTACAACTCATAATATGAAAAAAATAACTCTAACCCTCGATTTGGATTTTTAAATCTGTTGCCCAGATGTTCCTCTTCACGATCGCGGAAAGTCCCTCGCGATCACGAAGAACTAAAGTACATCCCTCCAAAATACCCTACGTGAACACAAACTATCAGTTGAGAACCTAATGGCCAAACACCTTAAGGCTACGCGATCGCGATACAATCACCGCGACCGCGATGAATAAACACCTACCACCCCTTAGCCTTACCTCCCTTCTCTGCGAACGTGATACTCTTCATGCGTTCGCGATGGACAACCTACCTCAATCTATAAGAACACGTCCTCAGTCTCAGGAACGCAATAAACAAATCCCCCCGGTCACCAAAAGACACTTCGCGATAGTGCCCCTTCCTCCGCGATCGCGTATAAGGAAACCAAATACAAGAAGATCAATTATCCAACAAGTCCGGAATAAAGCCAAATTTGATACGAATCACACCCGAGGTCCCCAGGACCCCATCCAAATATAACAACAGGTTCTAAAATATGACATAAACTTATTTGATGCCTCAAATCACATCGAATTCACGAATCGCACCACAATTCAAGCATAATAAACTATTGAATTTCTAATTTCTAAAACTTATGTCGAAACATACCAAACCAACTTCGATTGACCTAATATTTTGCACACAAGTCATATATGATACAACGGACCTATTTCAATGTGTAAAACCAAAATCCGAACCCGATAACTATAATATCAACTCTCGGTCAAACTTCTCAACCTTTCAAACCTTCAACTTTTCACCTTTCGCCAATTTAAGCTAAAATGACCTACGGACCTCCAAATCAATATTTGGACATACTTCTAAGTCCAAATTTACCATAAAAACTATCGGAATCGTGAAAACTCTATTTCGGAGTCGTCTACATAAAAGTCAATATCCGGTCAACTCTTTCAACTTTAGCTTCCAACCTTGGGACTAAGTGTCTCAGTTCACTCTGAAACTTCTCCGGAACCAAACCAACTATCCCGGCAAGTCACTTAAGCATAATTAAGAATAAAAGAAGCGATAAATGGAGGAACGTGGCTACAATACACAAAACAATCGACTGGGTCGTCACAATTCATGCACTCTTCACACGTTTAGTGATCTCACTTTGAGATCGTTGAAACCATGTTGTTGTATTCTATTTCTTTTATATAGTACCGGCCTTACCTCTTTCCTTAATTATTCATTCATAGCGTTATAGAGGTTCCATACATAAACTTGTATTATTTTGGATTATAGCTACATGAACTGATTTGCAATTGATATTCACGATTATGTATCATTTAAAATTATTGATGTTTATTTCACTTCAATTACTTAAAATTATTATTAATGAAATGAATTGGATCACGTGAGTGTGATTTGGAAATGTACTGGAGCATTCGAGTTCGCTCGGTGCAATTTGGCAGGCACCGGATGTCGGCCATGTCGCAATCCATTTTGGGGTATGAGATATAAGTCATTCTAACTTGGATCTAAATAAAAATATTTTATGAATCTAACCTAAGAGCTACCACATGAATTCAAGGTGAAATTTAGGAATCTGAGACCTAAATCTAGAATCACCTAAATTGGATTTTGATAATGTGAGCGGACTCTAAATGGAGATATAAGCATAGATTTGGATTCAAAAGGTTATAGGTCAACAATATTTGACTTTAGTTTCGGGTTTGATCGCGTGGGCCCGTCGTTGACTTTTAGGTTGGCTTTGATTTCGGGCTAGATTTAACTTATGAAATTGGTTTCTTTAGCGTTGTTTAACTTTTTTGACTATGCTTTTGCTTATATCGAGCTTGTTTGACGGATTCAGAGTGAAAAAAGGTAATTTATAAAGGATAGAGCTAGTCTAAGAGAGAAGTGAGTTAAGACTTTAACCTCGATGAGATAATTCTTTTCAAATTGAACTTATTTGTTAAATGCTAAGCATAAGGGAAAATTTATATACAGGGTGAGGTGCATATATGCGGATTTCAAAGATTTTATTTTTACGCTTGGAGTAGTATGTTAGTTTTTGTTTCTTAAGCATTAATTGTATATTCCTTATTTGTTGTAAGACTAGTTGATCATCCTTATATGCTAGTATCATATTTTAGGCATCTCCTACATGCTAGTTTAAGATAATAAACTTTTATATATGTCATATAAGATTTTTTGTTGATAGTCATGCTATATATGCATCTTTATTTGCATATGAATACACATCTTGTTGTGATTATGGCACATGATTTGGTTGTACAGTTTATTATACGCATGTGAATTGGCCATGCAGTTTGATGTTAGAGCTAAAGTCTTAGCTATTGCATTTAGAAATGGATCTTCCCCTTTAGAATCACTTGACCACCTGTGTTACTTCGGGCAGTATGCGCGCATGATTGTTGAACACTTGTAGAGTATCGGTTAGATGTAAAGTTTGAGTCTTTATCATGCATAAACATTAACAGACTCTTATTGATGCATTTCATATAAATTTCCAGTTTTACATATTATTATATATGCCGTTTTGATGCATCATATTCATACATTGGGCTTGCAAGCCGAGATAGGATATATTACTTCATAGACTCTATCTGTAGGCATTGATACACACTTTGACAGTGTTTTAGCTTATCATGTTATTTTGTGTTTTTCTTCTATTACTGTTATGTATATGAATTACATGAGGATTAAAATAAATTATTTTAACTAAATCCACACTACTACTTCGTCGACCAAAATCAATGATACTTTCTGAGCATTGTGATGGTATACTCATACTATACTTGCTATACATTTTTGTGTAGCTATTGAGCCCGACATTAGTGAATTCCATGAGACACTTAGCAAGATTCACTTGGAGACTTGATAATGAGCGGCTTGGTCGGTTCTTATGATGACCCAAAAGGTCATCTTATATTTTAGAACTCGAATCTATGCTCTTAAGCCTTAAAAATCTCATTTTTACCCTCCTCGATTTGCGTTCGCTGTTAGGGCAGGTTTTCGGAAAGCTTTTATGTTGAAAATTAATAAAAATAAGAATTTATGCCTTTAAAAGTTGATTTTATTTGACTTCGGTCAATATTTTTGGTAAACGGGCCTGGATCTGTAGTTTGACGGTCCCAGTGGGTCTGTATCAAATTATGGAACCTGGGCGTATGCCCGGAATCGAATTCAGAGGTCCCTAACTTGAGTTATGAATTTTTGATAAAAATTAAAAAATTGAAAATTATTTATTTTTAAGAATTGATTGATGTTTGGCATTGTTAGTACCGGGTCCGTATTTTGGTTCTGGAGCTCGGTACAGGTTCGTTATGATATTTAAGACTTGTCTGTGAAATTTGGTGAGAAACATAGTTGATTTGACGTGATTCGGATGTCTAGTTGAGAAGATAGGAATTTTACAAGTGTTCTTGAGAATTTCATTTGATTTGGTGCTAAATTCGTAGTTCTAGGTGTTATTTTGGCGATTTGATCACGCGAGCAAGTTGTATGATGTTTTTAGACTTGTGTGCATGTTTGGTTTGGAGCCCCGAGGGCTCGGGTGAGTTTCAGGTAGGCCACGAGATGTTTTGGACTTCGAAAATCTGGTATTTTGCTGCAGCAGGTGTTCTGGCAGGTCCTTTACGTTCGCGAAGGTATTCTCGCGAACGCGAAGAGTAAACTGGGCAGCTGAAGTTTTCTTCTTTGCGAACGCGAAGGCTTAGTCGCGAACGCGAAGCGATGGGGGCGTTACACGACCAGCTCCTCACGAACGCGTAGTGTTAGGCACACCTGGAGGAGGGTTGGTTGTTCCTTCATCGCGAACGCGAGGAATGTCTCGCGAACGCAAAGGCCAGGGGCGAGTAACCATCGCGAACGCGAGCAGGGTCTAGTTAACGCGAAGGCTTGGTAGCCAATACCATTCGCGAACTGACGGTGGCCTCGCGAACGCGATGTACACTATCGCCGAGTGCATAAAACAGAATCAAACACAGGTTTAAGCCATTTCTTCAATATTTTTCAAGAACCAAACGGGTAGAGGCGGTTTTCAAGAGTCATTTTCTTCCCAAAGTGTTGGTAAGTAATTCTAAACAATTTCCTTTCAATTACCCATTACATTTGTTGAATTATTAACCTAAAATCTAGAGTTTTCATGGTAGAATTTGGGGTTAGGGTAGAAACTAGGAATTTGGAAATTTGGGGATTTAGACCTCAATTTGAGGTCAGATTCCAAAACCAATTATATATTCGGGCTCGGGGGTGAATGGGTAAATGGATTTTGGTCCGAACCTCGGGTTTGATCAAGCGGGCCCGGGGTCGATTTTTCGACTTTTTGGAGAAAAGTTTGGGAAATTTAATTTATGCAATATAATTAATTTCATTAGAAATATTTGATATTATTGAGTCATTTTTGAATAGATACGAGTGGTTTGGAGGTGAATTCCAAAGAAAAAGCTGTGATTGAGAATTAAGTGGCCTTCGGAGCAAGATAAGTGTTATGTCTAACCCTGACTTGAGGAAATTAGTAACCTTAGATTATTTGCTAAGTGAAATTCATGTGAGCAGCATATATGTGAGGTGACGAGTACTTATGCGCCGCCAATTTACCTGTTTTTACATGTTTCTTCCATTATTTTCTTATATTGTCTCTTTCCTATGCCTAATTACTACATGTTTATACTGGTGTTGTTAAATTGATCATCATTATCATGTTTACGGATTTTCTGTTGCTAATCGAGTATTTATTTAAAAGTTGAGATTTATATTGTGGAACCAAATGTTGAAGTAAGGTTTGTACTTGTTATTCTATCTCTCTGTTGTTATTTATGCATTGCATTATGGTAAGGGAGAGTGTTACTGCACGAAGGGTGATGCCGTGCCATATTGTTAGTGTTAATGCACGAAGGGTGATGTCGTGCCATATTGTGAGTGTTAATGCACGAAGGGTGATGTTGTGCCATGGTATGAGAGTTAATGCACGAAGGGTGATGCCGTGTCGTTTCTATTGATTTTATGGTGAGATTGAGAGTAAAGCACGAAGGGTGATGCCGTGCATTTTTCCTTTATTGTATTCACTATTCCTGTTGATTCATGGTATATTGACTACTCCGGTGATTATTCTGTTGTAGTTCTTTATCTTGTATTCCCCTCAGTATGTTCCCCTCCCGATATTTCCAGTTTAGTTCTTCATTTCTGTTATTTGTATATACACTGTTAAATTATACAGGTTGATTTGTAGGTGCCTTGCCTTAGCCTCGTCACTACTTCATCGAGGTTAGGCTCGACACTTACCAGTACATGGGGTCGGTTGTACTGATACTGCACTCTGCACTTTCTGTGCAGATTTTGATACTGGCTCGGGTTGATCGGGATTTTACTATTGGTCCGCTATCCGGAGACTCAAGGTAGATCTGTCGGCATTCACAGACCTTGAAGTCCCCGTCTATCTTTTCTGTTCTACTGTTTCTTTCATTAAGACAATTGTATTTCTTTCAGACTATTACTTGTAGTAAATTCTAGACTCGTAAATTGTGACTCTAGATCCGGGTGGTAGTAATTAATACAGTTTTATGATATTTTTCACTTATTATATTTCATCTTAGTTAATTATTGTTAATTACTGAATGGAAATAAGGAATTGGTTTAATAATTTTCTAACGTTGGCTTGCCTAGAAAATGAAATGTTAGGCGCCATCACGGTCCCGTTAGTGGGAAATTCCGGATCGTGACAATTCTGCACTGCCTTGGAGTCAACTTCTATCTATTTTATACTACTGTTCTTTCTATTCATATGTATTTTGAGACATTGATGTATTATCATTTCTAATAGCTCATGACTTAGTTACACCATTCCTCGGGGGACTCTATGGATGTTTAACACTTGTATTAAATTTCAAACTTATGTATTGCTTTGTATGTATTTAGTCTTGTTTAGGGTTTATATTGTGGTTGGTTCTCCTAAAAGATTGAATTCGGTGCCATCACGACCAAGGAGAATTTTGGGTCATGACAGGTTACAACAAATAAGAAAAATTAGTAGAATAGTAATATAAAATATATTTTTGGTTTTCTAAGATTAAGATATTAAAATATGAATGCATATTTAATTGTTATTTTGTCTATCCTAATTTACGCATCATACTCTTTTTTTTAGTTTGTTCCAAGAAAAATAACATACTTTCTTATTTAGAAACAAACGAACTTTAAACTTCTCATGTTATTCTTAATGAGATGATTTATAGCCACATAAATTTCTATGGCTTATTTAGACCACAAATTTAAAAAATATTCTTTATTCTTAATTTTATGTTCAATCTAACCGCTATATTAATCGGGACGGAGAGAATAATATGTTGTCACTAAATTTAAATACTGAATAATTAGATTATCTCTTTGCTCTGCATTTGAATGTGTATAATTTATTAGTTATTTAAAAATAAAAAATAAATTTCAAATTAAATAATAACTACATATTATTAGAGATGAACTTTATATTTACTGGGTATTGTAAACAATATTCGATGAAGCACATGCTAAAAGAATTCTTTTAAGTATATTTTTTATGGATATAGTTATATACACTAGTAACTGAAAAATATTTTTATGCTATTAGTTAATTTCAACTTGTGATATCAAGTTAGTTATCAATTTTATCATGTTACAAATTAATATTTATCATAAAAATAACTTGATTATGTAAATATTTGGATACATTGGACCTCGACTATTTCCTTGTATAATGCTCTGAAATAATGAAGAATGTCTATCAAAACCAATAGGAGTATTTAACAACAATGACTCATAATCATCGGAGATTATTCAACTAGAAACTATCTTTTAGAATATACTGCAGTACATTTCACTCTGATGCTAGACCTAGAATCTGTGTAGCATTATACACTTTACAACTATGGACACATATCTGCAGTGACACCAACCTAATATATTTAAAATTTCACTAGAATTTAGAACCATGCATGGAAATCTTGTTATCTATTTAATTTGCTCTTAACTTCCATTGGTTCATTCATATATAGTTTATACAAGCATTATACGCCTGTATTCATCACTATATAGTACCTTGTCCCTCAAGATTCTGTCAGCAGTTGGGGTGAACCTGCAAAGGTATCATTCATATCTGTCAATAAAACCTTTTCGAGCAACTTGGAAACTATTCCCTCCGTTTCAAATTTGTCTCGGTGTTTGACTGAGCATAATAATTAAGAAAGAAAAAAAGAAGTTTTTGTTAAACATGCGGTCTTCAACGTGCCATGAGAGTTCTATGACTATAACAGCATGCCAAAATGACATTTGGAAGTTTAAAACATACTCTAATTGTTTCTAGACATAGAAAGAAGTCATTTTTAAGACTAATAAGAAAATAATATCACATAAACTGACACAGATGGAGTACGTTATTCATAAATCTCAAGGTACCTGTGGGCGCTTATCGGCCTCGCCGGAGCTGGCTGTCCTGACTTTCAACTCTCCTCTACTGGTCGTAAGTTCATCCAAAATCTCAGCATCAGAAATTTCAATTTCAGCTTCTTCAATTCTTGGAAGAGCTGCCTCCGTTTCCTAATAAATTTGACAGCATATATATATATATAGATTTGTTTTAAGACATGAAGATAATCCAAAATGAATTAGGCTAGGAGACATGACATACACTGAAAGAAAAGCTAAGTGCACGTTGTGGAGAACCAGCAATTTCCCCATACTCAGCTGCATCAAGCTCTTGCAAATGACGAGGGTAGAACAACTTGGGAAGCAAATGCTGCCTTATGCTTATGAGAATAAAGAACGGCAAGGGGAAGAGAATGCCAGCTATGGGAATCCATGTGACTCCAAAGCACACAAGTAAGAACACAAATTGGAACACAGTGAAGATTGCGATGTATTTGAATGGTACTGCCTCCACAAAAGATGCATGCATCCCTTCTAGGACCCTGCAGCCATCATGGTATGTTTCAAGAAATCACATAATTTGCCATATCCCTTTCTTTCCCCTAAATGCTAGGAAAAAGAACTAACACTTTTGATATATTTATTCTCTCCATTTTATTCATGTGACCGTATTTGACTGAATAAAGAGTTTAAGAAAGAAAAGAATATTTTTGAAACTTGTGATTTTAAATTCTGCAGCAGAAAAAGCATGTCATTGAGGGTAAAATAAAAAGTTCAAAATTAAATTATTTTCAAATATAAAAAAGTGTTATTCTTGTTGCGGAAGCAAAATGTATATAGTGTGAATGAGTCACAACTACTATACCAAAGATTATGACAACCGCTAAATAATAAACAAGACAATAAGACAACGATAAAAGAACACCAGAATTTACGAGGTTCGGCCAATTTTGCCTACTTCCTCGGACACAATCAATATTTTATTCCACTCCAAAATTACAAGTGAAATAATACTAAAGAGAGAAGATACAAATGCCTTAAGAAGATAAAAGGCAAATGAGAGGTGTGTTTAAATCCTAAACATTAGGCCTCCTTTTATAGGGTGAAATTTCCATTCAAAATTGTCATCCACCGATGTGGGACTTTTGACAATTTCAACAAATCTCCACCTTGGCAAAATTCCACATCTTCAATTTTCTCTCAATAACAAATTTTGGTTGTGTCTTCATCTTCAATCTTTAGTGTTCAACAATGTTGATCAAATCCAAACAATGTTGAAACTTGACCGCAGTCACCACTTTTGTCAGCATATCAGCAGGGTTCTCCGTAGTATGAATTTTCTTCACCGTGACTCCACCTTCTTCTATGATTTCTCGTACAAAATGATACCGAACATCAATGTGCTTCGTCCTTGCATGATAAACTTGGTTCTTCGCTAATTGAATAGCACTTTGACTATCACAAAAAATTGTAATATTTTTTTGTTCAATACCAAGCTCCTTTAGCAACCCCTGAAGCCAAATTGCCTCCTTTACAGCCTCTGTAATAGCCATGTACTCTGCCTCTGTTGTAGACAAAGCAACTGTTGACTGCAAAGTAGACTTCCAACTAACTGGTGCCTTTGCAAAAGTAAACACATAACCAGTAGTTGACCTTCGTTTGTCCAGATCACCCGCAAAATCTGAGTCACAATATCCAACTACAGACCGATTGCCTTCCTGCTCAAAAACTAACCCAACATCTACAGTACTATGAATATACCGTAGAATCCATTTCACAGCTTGCCAATGCTCCTTTCCTGGATTATGCATATATCTGCTAATAACTCCAACGGCTTGTGAAATGTCAGGTCTCGTACAAACCATTGCATACATCAAGCTACCAACAACATTTGCGTATGGTACCCTTGACATATACTCCTGTTCAGTTTCATCCCTTGGCGACATAGTAGTACTTAGCTTAAAATGGGGAGCAAGTGGCGTACTAATTGGCTTAGTCTTCTTATCTATGCCAAAACGCTGTAGTACTCTCTTCAAATATTCTTTTTGAGATAAACAGAGTTTCTTTGAACGTCTATCTCTTATTATCTCCATGCCAAGAATTTTCTTTGCCTCACCCAGATCCTTCATCTCGAACTCCTCCTTCAGTTGAATCTTCAACTTATCAATTTCTTCTGAATTCTTGGAAGTTATCAACATATCATCAACATATAGGAGAAGATATACAAAGGAACCATCATTAAGTTTGCGCAAATACACACAATGATCGTATTTGCTTCTCTTGTACCCTTGCCGCAACATAAACTTGTCAAATCGCTTGTACCATTGTCTAGAAGATTGTTTCAATCCGTACAACGATTTTTCAAGTTTGCATACCATATTTTCTTTTCCAGCAACTTTGAATCCTTCTGGCTGATTCATGTAGATTTCCTCCTCCAAGTTTCCATGTAAAAACGCAGTTTTTACATCCATCTGAACTAGTTCCAAATCCAACTGTGCTACCAAAGCCAACATAATTCTAATGGAGGAATGTTTTACAACTGGAGAAAATACTTCATTGTAATCAATTCCCTCCTTCTGAGCATATCCTTTGGCCACCAATCTTGCTTTGTAGCGAACATCTTCTTGGTTAGGAAATCCTTCTTTCTTTGCAAATACCCATTTGCACCCAATTGTTTTCTTTCCCTTCGGGAGATTGGCCAATTTCCATGTATGATTCTGATGAAGGGACTGCATTTCTTCATTCATGGCAATCCTCCACTTATCTTCTTCTGAACTTTGGATTGCGTCTTTATAAGTGGTAGGAACACCATCAGCTACAATTGAGGTTGCGCAAGCAACCGTCTCTATGAGACGAACAGGTTTCGTTATTGTCCTTTTTGGCCTGCTGGTTGCTATTGATTCAAGTTGTTGTCGAGGTTCCTGAGTTGGAATCTCCCTCTCTACTGGCTCTTCTTCCAGAGGGTAATCTTCATGAGTTTCCTCCTCTGCTTCTTGTGTAGGAAAAATAAATTTTCCCTCAAACTCCACCTGCTTTGATGCACCACCAGTTTGTTTGACATCTTCAACTGTCACCTTATCTGTTATGGCAGATTCATCAAAGGTAACATCTCTGCTGAATATAATATTCCTTGTCTCTGGACACCATAAGCGGTATCCTTTGACTCCAGAAGTAATCCCCATAAATATAGCCTTCTTTGCTCTCGGATCCAATTTTGACTCTTTCACATGATAGTATGCAATTGAGCCAAACACGTGCAAAGAGTCATAATCTACAGCAGGTTTTCCATACCATTTTTCAAATGGTGTCTTGCCATCAATAGCAGCAGATGGTAGACGATTAATGAGGTGGCATGCATATGTAATTGCTTCAGCCCAAAATTCTTTGCCCAAGCCAGCATTGGACAACATACACCGTACCTTCTCCAGTAAAGTCCGGTTCATACGTTCTGCCACTCCATTCTGTTGTGGTGTATGTCTGACAGTGAAGTGTCGGACGATGCCATCATTTTCACAGACCTTATTGAAATGATCATTTTTGTATTCACCTCCATTGTCTGTGCGAATACACTTGATCCTCCTGTCTGTTTGATTCTCCACCATCGTCTTCCATTTGAGAAAAATTCCCAACACTTCATCTTTCCTCTTCATTGTATACACCCATACTCTTCGGGAAAAATCATCAACAAAGGTTACAAAATAGTGCTTCCCACCCAATGAAGGTGTTTTGGAAGAACCCCAAACATCAGAGTGTACATAATCCAAAATGCCTTTAGTATTATGGATCGCTGTACCAAATTTAACCCTTGTCTGTTTCCCTTTGACACAATGCTCGCAAAACTCCAAGTTGCAAGTCTTTACGCCTTTTAACAATCCTTGATCAGATAGAGCTTTCAAGGATTTCCCTCCAGCATGTCCCAAGCGCATGTGCCATAGCCTGGTTGCTTCTGCCTCTTTGTCATCACTGGATGTCACTGTCGCTGTCCCAATAACTGTACTACCACGATAGCGGTACATGTTATTGTTCTTCCGATTGGCCTTCATTACCACTAGTGCACCGGAGCATATTCTCATCACTCCATTTTCTGCAATGATTTTGAACCCTTTTGATTCTAGGGCTCCCACAGAGATGAGATTCTTCTTCAAACCCGGTACATATCGAACATCTGTTAATGTTCTGATCATTCCATCATGGCTTCTTAATCTTATTGAACCAATGCCATATGAGGTAAGAGGGCTGTTATCCGCTGTGTGGATGACTCCATATTCTCCTTCTTGAAAATTCACGAACCAGTCCTTGTTGGGACACATATGATAGCTACAAGCCGAGTCCATCAACCATATGTCTGATGATGTTGATAACTCTGTTGTAACTAATGAGAAGTCTGAATCATCACAATCAGCTACATTTGAATCCATAATGGCCTTTCCATTGTTATGTCTGGCCTTATTCTTCAACTTCGGACAGTCTTTCTTCCAGTGCCCCTTTTCTCGACAAAAGGCACATTCATCTTTGCTGGGTCTAGATCTCGACTTGGATCTTCCCTTCTTAGTCCTCGTTTGATTTTGAGGACGACCCCTCACAATTAGTGCTTCTCCTTCTCCGCCCTTCTGTTTTTCTCCCTTTCTTTGTTCATAGCTGTACAAAGCCGAACAAACTTCTCTGAGAGAAATTTCGTCATTTCCATGGAGTAGAGTAGTTTCAAGGTGCTCGTACTCATTAGGAAGTGACCCCAACAACATCAAGGCCAAGTCACCATCATCAAAAGTTGCATCCATATTTTGCAAATCTGTGACCAACTTATTGAAACTGGTGATATGTTCATTCATTGTGGTACCAGGAACATAGGTGAAGCGAAACAGTCTCTTTTTCATGTACAATTTATTTTGACTGTTTTTCTTCAAAAATTTATCCTCCAATGCTTTCCATAATTTGCTTGCAGAAGTTTCCTTTGTGTATGGATATTTCTGCTCTCTAGCAAGGTAGGATCGAATGGTACCGCAAGCAACACGATTGATAATTTTCCAATCTTCTTCTCCAATAACATCTGGCTTCTTTTCTTCAATGGCAAGATCTAGCCCTTGTTGAAAAAGAACATCTAGAACCTCGCCTTGCCACATCCCAAAATGTCCTGACCCGTCAAAAATTTCTACCGCAAATTTCGCATTTGACACAATTCTTGTCATAAGCGAAGATGCCAACGATGACGTATTATTGACACTTGATGTAGATTCTTCTTGTTTATTGTCTTCCATTTTGACACAAATATTATTTAGTAGCTGACGACACAAATTAAGATTATTTCCTTTCTGGTGTGGAAGATCAGACTAAGCTGCAACCACAGAGCATACTCAGACAGAACCTTGACTCAATTACCAAGATAGATCTTTTCTGATGTGGAAGATCAGACTATGCTGCAACCACAGAGCATACTTAGACAGTACCTTGGCTCTGATACCAATTGTTGCGGAAGCAAAATGTATATAGTGTGAATGAGTCACAACTACTATACCAAAGATTATGACAACCGCTAAATAATAAACAAGACAATAAGACAACGATAAAAGAACACCAGAATTTACGAGGTTCGGCCAATTTTGCCTACTTCCTCGGACACAATCAATATTTTATTCCACTCCAAAATTACAAGTGAAATAATACTAAAGAGAGAAGATACAAATGCCTTAAGAAGATAAAAGGCAAATGAGAGGTGTGTTTAAATCCTAAACATTAGGCCTCCTTTTATAGGGTGAAATTTCCATTCAAAATTGTCATCCACCGATGTGGGACTTTTGACAATTTCAACAATTCTTGTCGGAACAGACAAAAAGGAAATAGTATTACGTAAAAAGGACTAGAGGGAGTAATTACTTCATATATCATGTACCACAAAATGAATGAACTTACTTAAATCTCCTGCCAGGGGTGATGAAGAGAAGCAAGATTCTTTCCCATAGTTGATTTCCTGGCAGGCTGTCAATAGCCATGTATGCAAAATATCCCCAAAGAAGTGATGTTGGTATCTTCTTTATCACTGGCATTGCACCTACTGATGCTGCTACTAGTAGTGACTGCAATAGGTTGCTCACTCTTTGTTCATTCACTCGAACGGGCAAGTAAGCATCAATATGCTTCTCTGGATCAAATTTTCCATTTAAATTTTCACCATTTTCATATTCAATTAATTCATGTTTCATTACTGCCTCCTTCAAGTGTTCCAACTCTTTAACTACAGCAGTCTGCACAAGATCGATGTGTCAAGAGTCTCAGTAGTACTTGAAAAGTGAATCAACGTTCAAGAATTTGATAAAATAGACTTACAACAGGAGAACTGTCTATTTCTATGAACACAGTTTGCATGTTGACATAGATTTCGGAGTTGCTAGCTTTTCGCCTGATACTTTCCTTTGCACTTTCAACCATCTTCTTCCGAATCAGCTGGTTAACATTAATTACACAGAGCGTTAACTTTCAAATTCAACAAACTACATCAGTAGCATATATAACAACTTCTCACAAATTAATTTGGTTATGTTTTACCTGTTTCTTAAGAACAGCCAAGCTTTTAGTATGCATAGGGGACTGTGGCAAGACACCATTTGAAGGAGGCAATCCAATCAAACCACATAGCAAAGTCTAAGGAGAAGTTTCAATCCATGTCAATATTATTGGTCTTGAATCTTGATTATTGAAACAGCAACAGATAATGACAGATGATAGAGAATACCATAAATCCCAAGAGTAAGATGTCATAATGATAAGAAGAAGGATTCTTTAGGTTGAACTCCTTTTGTTGTGCCATTTGAGAAGCAACACTGTGATCGAAGAAATAGAGTCCAGCTATCATCAAGGCTGGTATCACGGCAGCAAATACGTATGCTGGAGGAACCTTCCCCATATCCTGCATTTAATTAGGAAGTGTTAAATTAATCCAAAGATTTCTTATAATTAACCAGTTGGTCAAAGATGGAACCTTTCAGAAATTTTACTCCACCTTAATTACAGTCCAGTGATATAAAGAAGCAGATTCCCAAGGAAGGGGACTATAGAGCCTTCTAGGAACTCCAGATGGAAGTTTGCCAGGAACCATAAATGAGAGAGCTGACCACACAAGAACCATCAATGGAACTCCATAATCAGCTATGAAGCTTCTAAACCAGCCTGATCATTTTAACATGAAAATAAAGTTAGAGACCCAACGATAACATATAGTAATCCCTTTTTTCCATTTTATTAGATACACTTTGCTTTTAGACTGTGCCAAATAAAGGGCATATTTATATATTTAAAAATAATTTAATGTTAATCTTATCATTCTATCCTTACCGGAATGATTTATATTCATAAAAATGTCTATGGCTTGTTTTAAACCACAGGTTTTAAATTAAATCTTTCGTTTATTCTTATACTCTATGACCAGTCAAGTACCAGCCAGACTGAGAAGGAGGGAGTAATTGATTGCTGACGCTTGGCTAGAAATCCAATCAAAGTGTCAATCTAGACCAGCATGCGAAGCAATTTTGGAGGCGAAAAACATCGAGTGCTTAATTCCTTCATCTTTTCTTTGTAATTTATTCATGCAAAACACTTGGATGATTGTTACTATAATTATGAGTGGCTAAGCACTCGATTTTCTAGAGTTGCGGTTGTCATGAATATTGACGTATATTAATTACATCTTTGTTAATTCGAGTTATTATCGTTGGCTGTTTTTATAATTCTAGTTTCAGTTTGTGAATCGTGTGGCCACCAATTTACACTACTATCTTTGTTATACTTGGAAAAGCAATGTTTAGATTAGAGTAGAACTAGAGAGAGCTTGTTTCTGAACCCATAGTTAGGGAAAAGAATTCGCGGTTTATAAGATAGAAATACACCTAACAGTCTCGCTTAGTTGAATGTCGTATTATATTCGTTCATGATAGATTCAATATCATAAGAAGATAGGGTCAATATATTATAAATAAACGTATGTGGAAACATGTTATTTATATAAACTATCAAGTCAACTGGCAACCATAGATAATTCGGATTATTAAGTATAATTACGAACTCAATAAGATTGATAAACCGGCCACAATCATGGAATCTTCATCTCCTCTTACTGAAATATAATCACAAATTCTTGCGCTATTGTCAGTATAGTTAATTACTTGTTTGATATTTGTAATAGTAGTTTAGTAGAAATATTATCATTTTTGATTATCTTGGACAGTTAATTGATCTTAAGTTAGCTTAATTAACAATTACTCTAGGTCTCTATGGGTTCGACATCCGACTTTTGAGTCTCTTTATTATTTGACGGCCACGTATACTTGTGTGTAATTGGGAAAAAAAACAAATTTGGTGCTGTTGCCAGAGACTTAAAATTGATTGTTTATCTAAGTTAAGCTTTAAATTGATTTCTGTTCAAGTTTTTAATTTTCTTATTTATTTAGTATTACATATATTTTAACATAGCATCTTGGAATAAAAATTGATTGAATGATGGTTATTATTATTATGATGATCTTGCCCATATTGTGGGGGACCGTACTGGTGGAAAATTTGTCAAAATATTCTCGGAAATGAGTTGTGCGCCCAATCTCAATCCTATGAGTGAAATATTTTTAATGTATGTGGCGATCAATATGGCAGTTGGAATGATTGTCCTTATTATTTTTATCCGTTGATGAGCCCTTATTATGATGATTCTAATAATGTGTGTGAGTTTGATAGGATCAATGATATGGAGGTCGTGCAATGTGATGCTCATATAATGAATATGGTTTAGTGGAGCAAACTGATAAATGCCGAAAAGACTTTAAAAATGTCAAGGCAACAATGAATAAATGAAGGTCAAAGTCAAAGAATTGGTTGAAACATTCGATGATCGATAATATGAGGGCTCAGTTTGTATTCAAGAAGAGCCTCAAAGTGAAGAAAAGAATGAGCTCCACCAAGAGAAATATTTTGAAGAAGTGGAGATTTTGAGTCAAACTTGTCTAATAGAACAAGCTCAAAAATTGAAAATATTTGAGGCTCAACGCGAGAAAATTACAGGTGGAATGGGACACTTAGTAGAAGGAAGATTTAAGCTTAGAAAAGAGACTGACCAATTTGGCGGTGCTATTCATGACTTTTAGCATAAGTTGACTACAAAGGTTAATGCGTCTAACGCCAACAACTTAATTACAAGTTGTGTGAAGTTAAAGAAGAACTTATAAAGCGGATTAAGGAGACAAAAGTTGAATTTTAACCATTCAACCATATAGTAGTTGGTGATATATGCCGAGGTTGCGAAAATTACATTAGAGACAAGTGAGAAAATGGATAATATCATTCTTGATGACTCTAGTGCGGGTGAAAGTAAGGATGAAAAAATAACGTGATTCTAGGGTTGGAGCGCATTGGACCTCAGTTCACATATTTTTCTATATTGTGTTTAGATTAAAAAAAATGAAAATTGAGGCATTCGAGCCTTTAGAGAAGTCAACGGACGAGGAACGAGGTGCTTATATTCTGAATATATCATACTAAAAAGACAGAATTACATACCTCAATTAAAGGCCAAGAAGTGAAAAATGTGACATTGGTTGCTCAACCCAGTTACACCTGTACGTCCACCACTAGAGCATAGCCGAAAGCTTGAAAATAAATTGAAGGTTCAGTTCATAAGTTCGAGGACAAGGAAACTAGAGCATCCAACTTGAGCAAGTGGATCATATCATGCAGCGATATTAAATTGGGTGCTTGTTGGGAGGCAACCTAACTTTACCTTTTTTTTTTCTTTTCTTTTTTTTTTTTTTTTTTTTTTTTTTTTTTTTTTTTTTTTTTTTTTTTTTTTTTTATTGTGTATTTTTATAGTATTATTTTTGGGTATGCATGAGTATGAACATGGGAAGAATAGCCGTAGGATGTGTGCAAAAGCAAGCCAGGCGATTAGAACTAAGTGTAAAGTGCTCGTACAAATTAAATGACCATCCTTGAGAGAAGTTTGAGTACCGTGAGCTGCTAATGCTTCGGCTTTTGGCCATCCAAGGAGCTCCTTCTTTCTACCCTCTTGTTTGATGTTTTTGTTATGTGCATTAGTGACATTGCACCTTTTTATACGTAGGATGGGGGACTCTCGTCGGATTATAGTAGTATATTAGTATTGAGCTTAGCTTCTTGCTTTCAATTTGTAGCTAGATTTTGATGTTTGATTGCTTTGATAATTAGTAGTATACTAGTGTAGACTTGTAATAGAGTTTAGTAGCTTAATTTTGTTTATGAAAAGGAAAAGGATAAAACTTCAAACATTTCAGAAAAAGTTTGAACTTTTTCCGGCAATGAATTTCTTGAATAACTTTCTTGAGGGATTAAGGTCCAATGTAAAGAATTTGAAAAAATATTTTTTCATTTTTAGTTAGTCATAGATAGATAATAACCCCCTTGATTTCTTTGGACATTAGTTCTTTTCAAAGGAATGTAGATTAAATCAAATATTTTTATTTTTTTAATATAGCTAAATAAAGAAGACTTGATTGCTCCTAGGTGCCTCTTGACTTGTTCGATACTAGCATAGTTAGGCCTTAGCATGCACGTTACCTTCTACATGTTTTGATGAAAATTAATGCCGTAGATAAGTTGAATAGCTTGTTTGTGATGCCTTCTCTCAATTTTTCGACTCGTTTGTCCATCTAGTGCTTTATTGCTTTATATGACTTGACTATGTGCTTACTTGCTTTAACTTGAGAGCTGGAATAGAACCGTCCTGAATGGATCATGTGCATTATATGATGTGAGGTCTTGATTATATTTTGCGCTATCCTGTGTTAGTCTAGAACCTCCCTCGTATGTTAGACTAAGTGAAATAATTAAGTCTTGCAAGTCGAGGAGATGACACGGAAGGCTTTTTGATTGTCCATTGAGTTGTTATGCAACCATAAATAAAACTATCCGTAGATAGACCATGAGTTTATAAATCTTTTCTTTGGTACACACATTACAAGACAAATTCTATTTTATTGTTAACTAGATCTTTTTAAACTTGTACCTCCGAAAGCACTTAAGTCGCTAGAAGAGTAAGGTACTAGAAGAGTAAGAGAAGAGTTGGGGATAGCTTCTGAGTGGAACCATAAAAAGGCAAAAAGATGTACGTACGTATGTTTTGAAAGACCATTATCCAAGTAAACCAAACTTATGGAGAGTTTAACAATAATAACAACAACAACAACAACAAAAAACAAAAACCCAGTGAGAATGCCACAAGTGGTATTTGGGAAGGGTATGATGTACGCGTCCTTACCCTTACCTTTGTGAAGGTAGAGAGGTTGTCTCTGATAGACTCTCGGCACAAAGAATAAAAATTTATTGAGAGTGTAAAGAAAAAAAAATAGAAAATAAACCTCCTAGTTATCTTGATCCGGGCTAGTTAATGTATAGATATGCTTAAAAGAAAAAAAGCCAAATTGTGAATGGTTTAGGGCATTTTTCGAGTTGGTCATAAAGAATGTATATTTGAAAATTAAGTGTAGTTTATTAAAGTGCCTAGGAGGGTTAGTCAATATACCAAAATATATCCTACCCGTCTCTTAGCCTACATTACAACCCGTAAAGACCTAATTGATCGTAGACTTTGCAAGCTTAGATTAGTAGAGACATACACTACGGGCAAGCCTATGATACGACTTTGGGATGTACATGAATTTCTTTGTTAGAGTGACTGATTCTTTGTTCATATAAGTGTTTCATTAAGTTATATTCGAATTCATATTTGAATGTATGGACTATATGCTCTCTTGTTCTTTGATGAGGCACATGATCCCATGATAGATACGTGACGTTATTAAATTTTTCTTGTTGGGTAAGTGCACAAGTTGAATATGCTTAATAGCTGGCTATGAGTCGGTCTTTGAAGTGAGGTGGTTATGTGCAAGTTGTTTGATTGTTTTGAATTGTCTACTCATATTTTGGCATGTGAAAGTTGGAAAGTATAGAAAATGCATATGCACAGGCTTAATTGCTGATATCAACCGTGGTCATAAATATAGTGGATTTAATTGCTAAATGTTCCTCTGTATATGATGTTTTGTGTTGCACGTGTGAGTTAGCAAGATCTTAGCTAGGTTGCTCGAGGACGAACAATAGTTTAAGTGTGGGGTGGTGATGTTTGGCTAAACATTATTTTCGCATGTAATTTGCATTATACTATGCCTCAATCTTATTAACTTTAATGTGAATATTGATGACTCATGCTTAACTATGGTATTTTATGTGTAGCAATCAATTGAAAGTGATTTAAAAAGAATGCGCGCGATTTGAAGCCAAAATGAAAGAATTGTGAGGGAGTCTGAGTTTGGCGTCCAGAAGGGCGCAAGGCACCAACTAAAATGCCAAAGGCAGCTGAGCACAAAATTGCAGAAAATTGGGTGTCCAAATTGGCGCTTGGCGCCATTCTAAACGGCAAAGGCAACAGGCCAAAATATCTTCGCCATCCGGCTTGGCACCCTGCGCCAGATGTGGCGCCCAACTGCGAAAACTCTCCTATTTTGACTTGAAGAATGTTATTTCGTTCCTAGACATTCCTAACAAGTATAAAAGAGTCTCTAAACCTAATTTGAGGGTTGGACATTATTTAGAAGCAAGATCAACGTGCGAGGCAATTTTGGAGGCGAAAACTATTGGGTTCTTTATTCGTTCATTATAATTTATTCATGCAAAACACATGGATGATTGTTACTATAATTATGAATGGCTAAGCTCTCAATTTCTTATGGTTGCAATTATCATGAATATTGACGTTCATTAATTATATCTTTATTAGTTCGAGTTATCAACGTTGCTTATTTCTCTAATTCTAGTTTCAATTTGTGAAACGTGTGGCCACCAATTTATCCTACTATCTTTGATGTGCTTGAAAAAGCTATGTTTAGATTAGAGCAGAATTAGAGAGAGCTTGTTTCTGAACCCGTGACTTGGGGAAAGATTTTACGGTTGTGATAGGAATATATCGAATAGTCTCGCTTAGTTGAATGTCATATTATATTCATTTATGATAGATTCAATAACATAAGAATATAGAGTTGATATATTGTGAATAGAGAGATAATATTATGGAACCATGCTATTTATACAAACGATTCGATCAACTAGCAACCATAGATAATTCAGATTAACATGTGTAGTTACGAACTCAATGATTAACCAACCACAACCCTAGAATCTTCATCTCCTCTGATTAGAATCAGGTCACAAATTCTTGCTCTCTTACCAGTATAATTAATATTGCTTGTTTAATTTTTGCAATAGTAGTTCAGTAGAAAAACCATCATTCTTGATTATTTTGGACATTTAACTGATCTTAAGTTAGCTTAGTTAACAATTACTCTAAGTCTCCGTGGGTTCGATATCGACTTCCGAATCACGTTATTAACTTGATGGTCACTTATACTTTTGTCTACTTTGAGGACCAACGATAGCATCAAAGGGTTGAATATACAAACCTGTGCCATACCACCATGACCTTGCTTTCCTGCTCTTTAAGGCTGTATAGAGAAGGCCAATAGTGAATATTATTCCAAGCAACCCATTTGTGTAAAGCCAATGAAACTTATATTTCTCTGAACTTGGGTCCTCCGATTTAGGGATGTGAAACTCACTCACCAATCCCTGCAAATTAAAATTACATTAGCGCAATGTCACCTGATTAAGACTTCATTGTTTAATAGACAAATCAATCTTTTTTGTGCAGTTAGAATACCTTAATTGCCTCTTGCATGAAAAGCAAGGTGATAAGCATGCCAAAAGTCTCCCCAGCAATCCTTGTAAATCTATTGACGATGGAGCAGGCATTAAATATTGCTAGAAGAATCAATATTAGAGCTGTCCACACACAAACCCTGCAAATTTATTTGGTATCATTTATATAAGAGTTATGAGGTAATTTTGTATCTGAAAATTGAACATATTCCAACACACTATACCATCCAGTCCAAGCTACGTAAAGGGTCTGTCCCAAGTCATCTCTCCCTTTGGCAAACTTGTAGAGGTAACTGTACATAATAATAGTAGGTTCTGCAACTCCTAATAGCAATAGAGGTTGCCCACCTAATATGGAGTGAATGATACCACAAATAGCTGTAGAAGCTAAAGTCTCCACAGTGCTCAGGCTCCCATCTAACATTGCAAATCAAGACAATTAATGCAAATCAAGAAAGTGTGTTTGTTTTGACCCTCATCTGACAATAAGAGTTTGAAAGAACCTGTATCTCTGCTCAACTGTTCTCCAAAAGCAATCACTGGAAGAGCTGATGCGAAAAATATATACGTAGTTGGAGCCAATATCCTGGCATGTATATATATACATATATATATATATATATATATATATATATAAAAGACAAAGTTTTATTAGAAGCAAGAAACATGTAAATTATTGTTTGCAAAATTAAGTTTGTTTTAAAACCAAATAATGAAAAACATATACCCTATCCCGGATCTGATACCGGCAATCCAATCCTGCTTGTAGCAAGACACGCGCCCTCTAATATCCTTTGTAATGCCTTTTAATGGAGTTCCATGAATCTTCATTACTGCTGAACCAAAATAATAAAACAAGAAAAGCAGAAGAGATTATTTATTAACACAAAAAAACGTAGTAGAACTTTTATAACTAGTGTTACATAGTACTAGCTTTCTTCTTATCTTCAGTCACATGCACTGTAAATAAAGACTATCCCCAGGAAGACTTGCTTTGGTTGGGTGGAAATATGAACAGATAAAGAAAGATATGTGTTTAAAATAGCAGAACATGCAAGAAGATCATATTTAGTGGACTAGGAGGGGTATATGTATCTCAATAAGTTCCAGCCTAGTTATATAAAAGATCCAAAGACGACACGGTACATTCATTCATCTATATATTCTTCAAAGTTTAAGAGGACTACATTTTTTACCTATATGATCTGATTGACAACCGTTAGTTACCTGATGTTTAAACTGCTTGAAATTATGCGGGAGAAGTTTTTCCTGCAGGGATTTTGTTAATATTTGTCTCTCAAACTAAAAGTTCTCAGTGTTCGTTCAGAGATGCAACTGCTTAAAAGAAGAGCCAGGAGTTGGTAGCACTCACTTACTAGTGGGGCCTTAAACACCGTACCAAAACTTGTGCTCTTGTCTCTAGGTTAATGTTTTCTTTTCTTGGAGTAGAAAATTTTGTATTACAACAATTGGCTAGCTGGACACGTCTCTAATCAGAAGAAGACAATTAAATTAGTTCAACGCAAATATAAAATATTGGTACGAAACTCAAAGCTAAAGGTCACGCATGACGACCTAAGCTAGCTTTAAGGTTTTTCAAAGATTGAGATGAAGATCTTATAGTTATGTCACCATGCCCGTATCATTCATTTGTTTTTGATGAGTTGCACTTATCATTAGTTTCTCTCATTTCATGTGTAAATACTCGATAATGAACCGTACAAATTATGCTACATATTATATGTTCCTACTAGTCCTTAAAATATAACAAATACTTTTCGACTTTGTCCCATGCGTGAATTTGTTTAACCCAAAAATAGTTTTTATGGTCAAAGAAAATAATTGAATTATTCGAGTTTCTAATAACCGATTTTACTTCACTATTCATAATATAGATCAATAAGAAATAATGAAAATAAAATATTGAGAGAATAAGGAAAAAGAAATCTTATTAATAATCATAGCTTCCTTCCAAAAGTAGAGAACAAGATTCTTCAATTTGGAGAGAATAAAATATAAATGATTGATAGTATAATTTCGTGAATTCCTCGATGATTCTACAAAATATGGTAACGATGGTTTATATAGATACAATATGTAACTGCTTTGCTCTACTTAATTCTCCCTCGTTACTAATATTTATTACATTGATTGTCCGTTACTTGGGTAATTTATAATAATTATGGTAATAATAGTCAATCGCGCGGAATCAGGGATTATGTCAATTTTTTTCCATATTCATGGCTATTAATGACCCTTCCTTCCCTACAGTCTTTAATTATCCATCTCGCGCCTATCTCTTTCTTCCAAGTTGTCAGGTATAGTATCCTTGTAAGCAATCTCATGGGTATTTTACCCATGCTTCTCTTAACCTTCATTCTTCTTTATTGCTCTGACTCTCATGACACATGTTAGCATATCATTAGTCCACGTGGTGAGTTTATTTTTCGACCAATACAGATAGTTCCCCAACTTTATGAATATTCTCAATAGAATATTCGGGAAGTGGTAAGTTTATTTATGGCGGGAATGTCTTGTCGCCTCTTCCCCGTATCATCATGATTTACCTCCAAAGCGAAGAGACGTATGTCTCTTCCATTTAATGCTCGAGACACGTGTCTTACTGTGATTGGCTTTGCAGTTTACAATGTCTTTTTAGGATTTCTGCGGCTGTATTAGTTCGACATGACGGTTCCATGATGACGACTCATAATGACGCCTTTACCTTACAAATACCGCATCATACATCTTCCAAAACTTATTTTTTCTCTATTTGTTTCCATTCTAAGCTTTCTCTGCAACTTTTCTTTTCTCTTCGTGCATCTGCTATAATTAACAACTTTTCGATCTTCAAACCCTTTTTTATTATCTGATCCTTGGAGGGCTATCATAATAGACGAACTTCCTCCTTCTATGGCTCCAGTTAGGAGTAGAAATAGAGGTGACATGCTTCGTAGCCTAGGCTTCATATCTAGTCGAAGTCCACTTCTTCTTAGAAAAATTCTTCTAAACCTTCTTCTTCTTTCAAATCCAAATCCCCATCCACCCCTAGATTTTCTTCAAAAGCTAGAGATCAAAACGAACCATTACCTGAACATGTAGTTTCTGAGATCATTTCTCAGGAATTTTCTTTTAAATTTGATTATTAAGCATGGAAAAAAGAAGTTTCTTTCATAGCGACACTTAAACCTGCTGATCACCATCCTTGTTTAATCAACTCCGGTCCTCTTCCTTTAGTACACCGTGACAGTTATTGGAAATATGACTTCCCAGTCACAGCCCCTAGTGCGAACGATCGAATAACCTCTTATCATGAAGGTTATTCGTTCGTTTACACTTATCCTTTCAATTTAGGATTCAAACCTCCTATTAACCCAGTGATCATTGAGTTCTGTCGTTACTTCAACATTTGTCTTTTGAAAATAGTCTTGATAATATGGAGGGCAGTGGCTTGCCTTCGGTTATCGAGTTTAGTTTCCGCCCCTTTCTCTTTTCGTCATCTCCTCCATATGTATTCTCCAAAAACATTTTGCGTGGGTATTTTTAGCACTTGCAGCAAAAAGCAAAAGTGTCTTGGTTAGTACTGAAGATGATCGTGACCGAGGTTGGTATGCTCGGTTCGTGGTTGTTCCCACTTGTGCATTTGTAGAGTAAGAGAACATACCCTTTCCCGAGAAGTGGAACTTTGCACATGAGTATTTCCCTTTGCCTCTTCATTACACTATTCTCTCTTTAAAATACTAACTTTCTTACTCATATTTCTTCTTTTTTTAGCAATCACGAAAGTTTTTGGTGAACTTCCCGACTTTCATGATTGAAGTAAAAATGATGTCTGCCGCTCCTATGGAGCAAAAATCCTCGAACCAAAATTTTGGGTGGAAAGTTAAAACACACGGTATATTACTTTACTTTACCATGCATTTTTCACTTTTTCCTTCTTATTTTAACATCCTTTGTAACTTTAAAGATTTACAATCCGTAGAATTCGTCCCGCTTCTGCTCATGTGACTGCGTGCAGAAGCGGATTTGAAGATGTTCATGAGCAGAAGTGGATTTGAACATCTCCTACACATTAGCACTGCTCAGGAGCGGATTTTGAGTGTGTACTCATCAAAGAGGAAAAAAAATAATATCGTGCATCTGATGAAGAGGAAGAGGATTAAGGGATCTAGTGAAGAAACCTAGAGTTAGGAGGCGGGTCATCCTGGATGATGAATCCAATGCTCCTCAAAACTAGCCCTCAGACTTCTTATGAGCCTCATTGATCCTGCCATTGCTCATGCTGCTACCCCTGTTGTTGTTCCTCGTGATAAAGCTGGCCCATCTAGTGGGATAGGTATGAAGCAGGTCATGATTGAAGTCGCCAAAGGCATGGCCTTATTGAAAAAATCCAACTGAGTTGCGGTTTGGTTAAAACTATTGATTGGCCCTCTTGAAAAGGAGAAACTTGAATCCCACTCCTCTATCACTCTGATGAATGATGTTATTCATTCTTCTCTCAAGGTATATTTTTCTTCTCTTATGTTTTTCACTTCTTCTTTCTGTAAGTTTGTAATGCTTTTCCCTTGCCTTTTTGCAGATCAACTTAACAGGTGCGGAGCTAATGAGGAGAGTGGCTTGGACAGAATATCAAGTTGTAGAGTTGGGCATGGAAGTTGATAACTGGAAGGAACAATTCGAGAGTCTCCAACTAGAGATGAATGTTTTGGCTGATGAAAAAGAGACCTTTGAGCATAAGCTTAGGATCACTACTGCTAAGTTAGCAGTATTAATTGTTGAGGTAGCAGTATTAAAAGCTTCCACAAATCAGGTTTAAAAGGGAAAGGATAAGATGGAAGCCACATTTGTTGAGCAACATTCAAGGACCACCGAGGAGAGTCGAAGTTTGAAAGAACTTCTGAATCAAAAGAAAGTGTACGCGGGTGATCTAGTTCAAATATTGACTCAAGCCCAGGAAGATCTTCCCACCTTTTCCAACAAACTTAAGTTCCTTGAGGCCACTCTTGAACCTTTGAAGGTTTCTTATGAAGCTTCTGAGACTGCAAAAGAAGATTTGAGGGCTGAAGTTCAACAATTGAAAAAATATTACGAGGCTCTCGAGGATAAACTAACTCTAGATGTGAGTTGGGCCTTCCAGAACACACATCTTGAAACCTTAACCGAGGTTAGCCAAGAAGTCTTTGACCTCAAGGCTGAGAATGCCAAGGCTAAGGATGCTATCAAAACTACTCAACAACGTCAAAGTTTCTCTACACCCGAGGATAAAAGTTATAAGGGTGATTTAAGAAAAGAAAGTTCATAGGTTGATCCTGTTGATCCTCAACCTTATCTTCTCCTCAAGATGATCATTCCGCTCCTTCTCAAGATGCTCCCTAGTGTTTTATTTCAACAATGTTACTTGGATGTTTTTTTATTTGTTCCTTGGAAACTTTTATGAAAGCCAATATCAACGTTAACTTTCAACATATCCTATGTATGTTTTTGCTCTTTAAATTTTGAGCTTTTTCTTGCATTATCAAAGTAGAATAAATGCTTTAACATGTCGTGACTAAATACACATGGTCTTATATATATATACATGAGTCTTTTTATATAAACGACACTGATGAAGATGACGTCTCATCTTTATATTGGTAAAAATATGAAATATGAAGTAATTTGAATATGTTTTATTTGAACTTTCAAAATAAATATTCATGTACAACATTTTCATAATTGCTTTCTTTATAGCAAGACAAGTACGAGTATATTTATCCCGTGACTATATTGGTAGCCTTAACCTAATAGCTTTTGGGAGTTTTCTGTTGAATATTCAATTATCTATTGATTCTTCAGTTCCTCACTTCCCATTCAATTTTTGTAATTGAAAATTAAAACTTTTCTTCAAGGTTTTTTATTTGGCCATTGAGATCTGATTTTGTGGTGTACTTCTTCAATATTCATAGTTCTCCTAGTGTTTGAGATTTGAATTATGAGCACTTGAACACTAAATCAACCTCCCTTTATAGTCCTTTCCTTGAAAAAGAAAATACACATGAGACTCAGAGGTAATATTTTAGATGATGACTGCTTAACCCTTCCCATCAGAAGTGTTGTAACCTAGGAAGAGAATAATTAAGTATTTCACTTGTCTTTTGGGTCTAATGTCACTATTTAGTTTGGGCTAGCTTTTTGACTATCATCTAAAATGGTTAGTAAAATTTAAATGAACAAATAAGTAATGAACTTTGAGATACCTGACCGTGAATACTTGCTCAAAAGTAGTATCTCTTCAAGTGTACCACATTCTAATTGGATGGTAACACTTTCCCATCCATGGTCTCCAACTCATATGCTCATTTTCCAGCACTCGATATGGCCCTTCCTAATTCAGACTAATTTTCCTTGCATTTGCCGCCTGTGTTTACTAAAACACTTTCCTAAGAACAAAGTCCTAGTCTTGAAATATCTAAGATTCACCCTTCTATTGTAATATCGATCAATCCTTTGTTTTTGTGTTGCCATCCGAATCAAGGCTGATTCACTTCGCTCTTTTGTCAAATCCAAATTTGTACGAAGTTCTTCCTCATTTTAATACTTCATTTGTATACTCGAACCTCGTTCTTTGTTCCCCTATTTCCACTAAAATTATGCCTCAGTACCATAAACAAGTGAAAATGGAGTTTCTCCCCTGCTTTCTTTGTCGTTGTCCTGTAGGCCCATGATACCCCAGGTAGCACCTCAGGCCACCTGCCTTTTGATTCTTCCAAACATTTCTTTATATTATTGACAATAATTTTATTTATCGACTCTGCTTATCCTTTATCTATGGGATGATACACTGCCGAAGTAATCCGTTTAATTTTCCATCCTTTGAAAACAAATCAGCGATCTTTGCTCCCAAATATGTGGCCCATTATCAAATACAATTTCCCTTGGAACCCCAAATCTATATATGATATTACTCCAAATGAAGTCGATAACTTTCTTTTCTCGTACCTGTTTGAATTCACTTACCTCCACTCACTTAGAAAAATAATCAGTTAAAATTAACAAAAATCGTACCTTTCTTGGAGCTTTGGTAGAGGACCTACGATATCCATTCCCCACTTCATAAACGGCCACAGTGTGATGATCGAATGAAGCAACTCTGCCAGTGGATGCATATTATTTGTGTACCGTTGACATTTATCGCACCTTTTTATAAAATGTTCTGCCTCGTCTTCCATCTTTGGCCAATAATACCCTGCTCTTATTAATATTTTTACTAATGACCTTCCACCAGCGTGATTTCCATAATGTACTTCATGTACTTCTCACATCACGTATTCTGTTTGTGAGGGTCCAAGGCATCGAGCTAAAGGTCCACCAAACATCTTTTGATATAAATTTCCTTCTATTAAACAATATCGAGCTTCTTTTATTTGCAACAATTGGGATTGCTTTATATTCTCAGGTAATATTCCATACTGCTGATAATTCACAAACTCATTTCTCCAATCAAATATTAAAATATTGAAATTTACCTCATTCTAGTTTGATCAACCGCTAAGTGAAATAAATGCACCACGATTGTATTTTTTTGTGTTTGATACATCAACTACTGATCCCAAGTTTGCTAATGCATCAACCTCCACATTCTCTTCTCTTGGTATATGAATAGCTTTCCATACTCGGAACTGATGCAATAATTCCATCACATTTTCCAAATATTGTTGCATTCGTGTCTCTTTAGCTACGTAATTCCCTTACATTTGATTTACCATAAGTTGTGACTCGCTTTTGATTTCAACTTAGTCAATCCCCATCTCTTTTGCAAGTTCCAAACCTGCAATTACTGTCTCATATTCGGCTTCATTATTAGTTATGAGATAATTTTTTATTGCTTGCCTAATAATTTCTCCTAAAGGTAAAATTAAGACAATACCCAAACTTGCTCCTTTTACGTTTGAGGATCCGTCAGTATATAATGTCCAAGTCCCCAGATTTGATTCGGTAAATATTCGTACCTCATTTCCAGCTTTAGGGGTAAGAATGAATTAAAATTTGCTACAAAATCTGCTAGTACTTGTGACTTTATGGCAGTTCGAGGCTGATAAACAATATCATATTGACTAAGTTCTATTGCCCATTTAGCTAATCTTCCAGATAGGTTATGTTTATCTAAAACATTCCTTAACGAAAAAGTAGTTACAATAGAAATAGGGTGATATTGAAAATATGGTGGTAACTTTCTTGATGCCATTGCTAACGCTAGTGCTAGTTTTGTTTAGATGAGGATATTGCGTCTCAATATCTAACAAATATTTACTAACATAGGAAATTGGAGATTGCGTACCCTTTGCTTCTTGTACTAATATCACGCTTACTACTACTTCTGATATGCCTAAATAGATGAGTAATCTCTCTCCATTCCTTGGCTTTGACACCACAGGCAATTTTGGTAGATATGCTTTCAAACCTTTTAAACCTTGTTAACAGTTCTCTGAGGAATTAGTTATGAATCTTCACAGAGTCACTACTGTCCCTATCAACCTTTGTACTTCCTTTTTACTCGTGAGTACATCAGGTATTTATTCAATCGCTTTGATCTGAGTTGGATTTACTTTGATCCCCTTGTTAAAGACAAGGAAACCTAAGATTTCCCTGAGGCTACACAAAAGGCACATTTCTTCGGGTTCAGCTCTATGTTGTACTTGCAAAGTATTTCAAAGGTTTTAGCGACGGACAAATTTTGTAGCTAAATAAAAATATTTGTCGCTAATCTCATTTAGCAATGGATTAAGGATAGATTATCAAGCAATTCTGCTAGCTACGAGCGATTTAGCGACGAAGTTAGTAGGTAATTCCACTTTTTTTTGTAGTGTTTCATTCAAATGCCTGAGATGATCTTCCGCATGTGCCGATTGCACTAACATGTCATCAATGTAGACCTCCATGTTTTGTCCAAAATGTTCTTGGAATTTGTTTTTCACCAACCTATGGTACGTAGGTCCAACATTCTTCAAACCAAAAGGCATGACTTTGTGGAAGTATGTCCCCCTGTCTATAATGAAAGAAGTTTTTTCCTCGCCGAGAGGATCCATTTTTATTTGATTATATCCATAGTAGCATCTAGAAAACTTAGAAGTTCATGACCAGCGGTATAATCAATTAGTTGATCTATATGCGTTAAGGGAAATGAAACTTTGGGGCATGCTTTATTTAGATTAGTATAATCTACACATACTCGCCATTTTCCATTTTTCTTTGGCATTACAACAGTATTAGCTAACCAGTCAGGGTACTTTACCTCTCAAATTGAACTAATTTTTGGAAGTATTTGCACCTCCTCTTGAATTACTTGATTTTTGAATGCTCCTTGCTTCACTTCTTTTGTTTCACCAGAGGATGTAATGGATATTCGCTTAACTTATGAGTCATTACCTCTGGTGGGATACCTGTCATATCTGAGTGCGACTAGGCAAAACAATAAGCGTTAGTGCGTAAAAACTCAATTAACTTACCTTTCAGTTCTGAGCATAAGTTTGTCCTAACATAGACTTTTCTGTCGGGAACAAAGCTTGCTATCGGTCCAAAGGCTACCCGACCGTTCACAAGTGCCCCTTCACAACAAGACACTAGGGGGTGGTTAGATAATCTTTGGCTCTATAGCAAAGTACCTAATGGGAAATGAAGCTTGCTATCAGACCAAAGATTATCCAACCATTCACTAGTGGAATTATCAAGGGAACTAGACGTCCAGTGTTCCAATTCACATTCAAACACTAGGGAGTGGAATTGTCACAACCCAAACCGATGGGCCATGATGAGTTCCCGAGTCCTACTTGTCGAACACCCCTAAGCATATGTTTAAGATATAAACATGAATTAAGGAAAGATCATGGATAATATCTGTCAATAAACTGTTAAATCACGTGAATACCATACGTGAGAAAATACATGTCCAAAATACATATATACATATACATGTGGAATGTGGTAGGGCGAGCCGGCAAGGCAACTATAAACAACTACATATCCAAGACTGGAAGCCGTTAAGGCCACATACTATCTAACTATACATGACTGTCTATAGACCTCTAATAGAGTGTACAACTGTATAAAGGCCAGGACTGGGCCCCGTCGTACCCATATCTATATACCAAAAATAGCGTACCAAAACTAGTAATAACTCTGGATCAAGTGGAACACACTAACTCTCGCTGGTCAAAGATCCTAAAAAGGGGGACCATCAGCCTATCTACCTGTAGCTGCGGGCTTGAAATGCAGCGTTCCCAGGCAAAAGGGACGTCAATATGAATAATGTACCGAGTATGTAAGGCATGAAAATCAGTACATAAAGACATAGATGAAACATTGAGTAAAGAATTCCATCTGTGAGTCTAAATAACCTTGTAAATCCTGAAACATTTATAATGTCATGCATGTGCGTATAAATATCGTATCATGCATAGGTATAGGTATACATAACATCATCAAGCCTTTGAGGGTATCCCATCATATCATCTCGGCCACTGTGAGTAAAATCATCAACATATACCAGCTGATCAGGTGGTGGTGCGTATATAACGCAGTAACCTTTTCCCATATCCCATATACATATAATATATGCGTATATGATGCCATCTAGTCATGGGTCAATGTACATGTATAAATGAATGAAATACATAAACAATATGTTAATAAGATTTCTGGAATGTTATAAGATCAATATACCTTCGGATAAACTTTATCAACTATGTATTTTTCTGAGACCCATGAACAGACTATATAATAATAATTCACATGAGGAATCAAGAACATAGGCACCCATAGTACTTTTATGAATAGAGGTATTTATGAAAGCTGTGCGTTTGCTCGTTTCGTTCGTATCGTATGAGTCATGCCAAAAGAAAGAAGGGATATACTCAACATACCTGAGCCGGTTCTCTTGACAATCCCTCTAACACACGACAATCGCGACAAAACACGTGACAGCGAGATTAGAGTAGGAAAAATTGCGTATGATATTTTTGATAAAGATTGCACCGTACTCCCTTAGAATTGCAAATTCTCACGTTGCTAAGTAGTCTTGTATGAATTTTGTAGAAAATCATGCTGCTATTATGTGATAATCTCGTATGAACTTTCATGCTGAAGCTTCATCCGTGACTTAGTAGATGTGAGCATCTTTATTTTGTGAATTAGAGAGGTTCTCTATAATCTTTGGGCGTGGGACCCACTTAGGATGACTTAGCCACCACAAATCTCCTAAAAGGTGCCACCTTTTACATGTATTAAGAGTCATTACTTGGGAATTTGATCAAGATCTCCTTGGCTGCCACGTTGAGGTCCATAAGCCTTATCCAAAGATGCTTAATTAACTAGTTAATCTTTCACTAAAAATTAATAATTACCCAATTATCCATATAATTAAAAATTATCTCAAATTACTTAAAATACTACTCACTTTTAACACAATTTATGTACCCTTCTATCATGATCATGTGGTACCTTGTAGGGCACTAGTCCATAAATACCGGGTATTATAGCTCGTACCGTATTTTATCCCAAATTGACAACCTTCCACGAAACTCATTGTCTTTGATTCGTTTACCCTTTAACCGTCATGACACTTACTTATCGTATGTTATAAATAGCATAAATACTTATACACTAAACAATAATCGCATCCCCTAGTCTACGCCGATTAACTTACGACGAAACTGTAACATATGAAAATGCGAGATGTAACATGAATGATATGAGAATACGACAATATGACAGACACATAAACCGGGACTACACAAAATCAGGAATAAAGATGTATCATCAGCACCGAAAACTGCGTGGCCAGCCCCGTAGAAACAAGTTGTACAAATTAGCCACAAGTGATGGCAATTTCTTTTCAGCACAATGAATGCTTATGTAATTTTGAAAATGAAAGGAATAAAGTAAAGTCCTTTTATTTTTATCTTGTTCCTTGTCCTAATGATGAATTAATTTTATCATTTGAAAGTTAATCAAGTACTTCAAATTCTAGTGCCGGAATGAATACAAGACCCCCTCTTCAAGAGTACTGTAAACATAAGAGGGTCCTCTCTTATGAAATCCTCATAGTAAAGGGTTGATTCCGTAATGATTTATGCCCGAAACCAAAATAGTATCAGGGAAAAACGCACGTGCCAAGCAGCACAAGTACAAAAGTATAAAAAAAAGCAAAAAAACTAAACTATTGCATCTCGAGAACTTGGGGGAAGAGAAGCATATGTGCCCCTAGGAGAAGAAGGCGGATCTGTCGCCTGCTCCGGATCATGGCCTTCATCATCATACCCTTCAAGGTTTTCCTCAATTCTCAATGATTCGGAACTGGAACCAGAAGAGTCAATTGTATCGCATCAAACCGGGAGGCACCTTCGGGCAATTGACTCCACCTTGGAGATCTCGGCATTAAAATCAATTACGACTACTTTGGCCTCTTCCAAGGTTTTTCTCCTCATGCTATACTTAGAATGTGTTTTTTCAACAGTGAGGGAATCCGCTCTGCGTTGGAGTTCTGACTTAAACTGATCAACCTCGATCGAAAGGCTATTTCACTCGGATCTTGTGGCTTGAAGGTTGATATCAAGATCACGGAGAGTGGAGAGATGAACCTTATTGTGTTCCATGACCCTCTTATACTTTTCTTCCATATGGGCACGCTTCTCCTCAGCAACATCTACCTCTTTAGCTTTGGAGTTCAAGGTTGCCTCCAAATTAATCAATCTCTCAGTAGAGGCAGCCTCGCTCTCGGCAGCAGCAAGAACAACATTTTTGAAATCAGACCATTTAACCTTGGCCTATTGAAATTGTACATTTATCTGGGCAGCCTCTTCGCTAAGGGTCAACACCTCCCGCTCGCTCTGCTGCAATCGAGCCTCCAATTCACCGGCTTTGGCAGCTTGTGCTTCTAGTGCCAGGAGGCGAGCAACAATTTAATCCCGCTCGGCCAATAGTTGATCCCGCTCGGACGTGAGTTTTTCTTTATCGAGGATCAACTTCGGAAGGCCCTCGGAAGTAAGGAAGTTAGCCTACAAAGTAAAAATGAGAAATCGAGTCATAACACGACAAGAAGAAATAACAAAAGGAACAAATGTCATATCGTTGCCGCGTTGTGCATGGCATCGTTTATCATACACTCCCCCAAAAGAGAGTGTAGTTTCTTCTTATCTTTCGCTGAAGCCAACGGCTTTAAGTAATTGGCAAATTCCACTGGTCGGGGCAGCAAATGGCACTCGATAGAAATCGAGAGGGAGATGCTCATCCTCCTCTAGAGATCTACAGAGGGGGCGAATAGTTATGCCCCAAATTTCCATAGTCTGGGGACTGGGGAGGGGGGATATCCTCCTCTCAGGTGTCTGCGGCCGGTGGGGTGATGTAGCAGTTACTGGTGGCGAAGGTATGACTGGTGTGGAAGAAGATGAAGCTGATGGCGTTGTAGGTTGAGAAGCAGTTGCGGCAAAGGCAATATTGGTTGTTGGTTGCTCATTAACTGAAGAAGGAAGAGGCTCGATACTCAGCCTCATAGTACCGGGAGCAGAAACTGGGGCTCAAAAGTGAGAATCGATATCTTCCACTATATCACACTATCCCCATAGCGCTTGGACGTCATCCTCGGTTGGTGTCATTACCTCTTGAGATTGATCATTTTGTTGAGCTGATGAAGGTCATCGTCTCCTCTGTAAGTAATCCCCTTTATCACTGGCTTCCCCATCCTCATCAATCACAATAGTGGATGTGGCTTGCTCGAGTGCGGCGCTCTTCAACTTTTTACTTTTTCCCTAGGCGGAGGAGGAGCGCCGACTTTTTGGTTGCTTGCTCTCCGGCCGGGGACTCCGAGAGGAAGCACCTGCACCGGAAGCGGATCCGATGGTACCTATTCGGGTAAAGGCTTTCTTCAGCAACCTCGTAGCCTCTGCGGGATCAGCCAAAACGTCCTACTCTGGGATGGTAATAGTGCCCTGCGGAAGACCTAAATTCAACAAAAAAGAATTTAATCAATTTTCTTATACATGAGGTAAAGACAAGATTAGTTTCGAGAATCAACTTACCATGATTTTTGTCTTTCCACCCGTATTTGAGGGCTATTGCTTTCCACCGTTGGGTCTCAAGCGTAGTAATATCCAAAATCTTCTGGACCTACTGGTCCAAGCCTTCAACCCTTGGTGGTGTCCACTAAGTTGCTGAAATAATGAAAAGAGAAGGATCAGTAATAACATGAAACAACTTTTAATCAGAAAAATGAAAGACGTTAAACTTACGTGTACGAGTCCATGACTCAGGAAAGACGGAGTTGTGGCTGGGATGATATTTCTGGTGGCAACTAAAACGAACCGTTTCATCTATCTACGGTCGTTGTCATCATCCATGCTGGTGAGCAAAGCATGGTGGACAAGTTTGCTAAAGTTTATTACTCCCCCACAGATAATCTTGGTGGAGTAAAGGTTCATCATGTGAGCCAAAGAAAGGTCTTCCTCCGTCTTTTTGCATAGCCGCCGAAGACAAGCTACCATCCGCCACGCAGAAGGTCTCATTTATGCCAAGCAGACTTGATAACAGAAGAAGAATTCCAAGATTACGGGGTCAAGTACCCCGCTCAACGAGAATGGGACCAAAGTGAAGAGGTACTTGTAAACTTACGTAAAACCTTTCTAAGGAAAGGTTACTCGCTATGCCAGATAAGGAGCGATAATGTTCAGATTATGACAACCACAATCTTCCTTCATAGTAGGAATGCTAGAAGGACATATGGAAATAGGGTACATACCAACAGCCCATGTACGAGAGTTGGTAGAAGAAAACTTCTCTTCAAAATCCTTGGTTGTACTAAGCTTTCTAGGAATGATGGTGGTTACCATAGGAGGGGCAACATCATCGATGCTTTCTTTGTTCTTTGATGAACTTGAGTTCTTGGAGGAGTAGGCTATGGTTAGAAGAAGGAAGTAAGAATTCTTTGAAGAAGAAGATTAAAGAGGAGTGAAAGCAAGAAAGAGTTGGATGCAAATGAGTTGAGAGAGTGTTGAAAAACTGTGAAATGTAAAAGAAGAAGAATGAGGCGTATAAGTAAAGGAATAAGAGGCTAAAATCGTGGCCATGATTACTTCGAGAACCGGTAAAAATATTACTAAATCGTGGAGTGACGCGTGTTCGAAGCATTAAATGTGGAGAGACGTGCATCTTATCAAGCGTCAGAAACTTTTGAGAGGAGATCAAAAACTTTCCCACCAAGAAAGGTATCTTCACCAACTTCCTGATGACACAAAGATGTGCCACCGGAAAGCATGGGGACTATCTGTATAGGGTAAAATCGGTTCGTATTAAATACTCGAATAATCGAGCGACACGTAGAACCGGGGACAGACGGAAAACGAGGCAAGTAGAAATCAAGACCAGGGGCAGCAACTTCGGTTGGCACTGGGAAGACCCCGAGGGGAATATTGCTAATGAATACAAATGAATATTTTTCACCTGATAACATTCAATGAAAAATATTCTGCAGTATTAAATACACAGTCCGTTATGGAGAATTTTGGCATTCAAAGCCTGCTGTTACAGATTAATCAATGGCCCCCATAATTGTCATTTAAGAGGGGCATGATCCTAGGACCTTGTTCCCTAGGTGCATGTCACACCCCGACCTCAGGAAGCGCGACCGACGCTCTACCAAGATAACCCGACCGAGCAAGCCTGTCAGATTTCTTTTTACCTAAACTCACCCGTGCATAAAGAGGAGATATATGCTATTAACTAAATATTGAGAGTATTTCATAGACAACCCCAACTCCATTACCATTAGTTACTCTATTTTTAAGTCTCAAAATACAAACACTTTCATAGTTTGAAGTGGAACATGTAATACACATACGGCATTACTAGCTTGACTTTTCCAACACCAATACACAACCCACATTATGTCTACGGAGCCTCTAATAGATACAAAAGTATACAATGATAGTGTTGGCAACAAGGCTCCGGTTATACCTCAAAACATAATACACACAGAACAAAAGATGCACGACCCCGAAATAAAGTGGGGCTCACCAAGTCAGCTAGGGAGAGAGTGTACCGCTATCACTGGCCAATGCCTCCCACTATGGAACCACCTGCATCCATTAAAGATGCAGTGCCCCCGGCAAAAAGGGACATTAGTACATGTCAAATAGTACTAGTATGAAAACCAAAACACTTATCCAAGGACTTGAAAATACAACATGGATATGGTGAATCATGGTAACAAATAAAGGGCTTAGATAGCCATTAAAGTCAAAGCAAATTTATTAAGCGCTTCTAATAACCTTTATAAATTTTAAGTCAGGGATCATCTGTCACCACTTTTACATAAAGAGGCCATGCCGCCTCATCCCAATGTATGCGGATGGAGGTATAAACACAATATCATAAACTCTATATAAAGCGGCCCTGCCGCCTCACCCCAATGTATGCGGATGGAGGTGTAATCACAATACCACAAGTCTACACAAAGCGGCCCTGCCGCCTCACCCCAATGTATTCGAGTAGAGGTGTAATCACAATACCACAATTCTACACAAAGCGGTCATGCCATCTCACCCCAATATATGCGGGTGGATTTGTAATCACAATATCACAATTCTACAAAAAGCGGCCCTGCCGCCTCACCCCAATCTATGCGGGTAGAGATGTAATCACAATACCACAATTTAGATTCCCAAAACGATAATAGTTTGTACAAAGAGTTCTCTTCCAATCTAACATTTGGCACCTTTGGCCTTGGCAAGTGTAAGTTCATAAGGTTTCATCATATGAGAAATAAGTGTTTGATTACATTGATTTCATACAAGATTTTCTTCCCAAAAAGGGGTATAACATAATTAAGTCACAATAGAAAAATCTTTAACAGATGAGGGTTCGGACACGTTATGCAATTTGAGAATCAATTTACTAGCTTGAACATCCCACCTCAACAGTGTTTCAAGTTCAACTACACATGATGGAGTATTGCAGGGATTCGGGAATTTCGATACTAGAAGAAGAGTTTAGCCTTCATACCTCGAAAGAGCTTTCCTTGGTGTAACAATAATGTCCTGACACTTCTAACGAATCTATAGAAGTGGGGAGAATTACAAGCATGATTAGAGGAATTCGTATGGCAAGAGCTGCTACACTGACGACCCAACCAAAAATATATATTATTTTTGTATGAAGTCCGTGAATACACATGGACCCCATATAAATAATGACACCAAATCTTCAATGCAAAATAGACTACAAAGCTCTACGATGGTAATCCCTTAGCGAAACTTTACAGGGCCTTACAATGCAAACTTCAACAGCCATTGTAGGGGACACGAATTTTCTGACAAACTTATGCTACATATTATTCAAAAGCTCAATAACACTTTTTCCTTGTTTGTTGATATTCTTATTATTGCCTTCGGGAGCTCTGCTCCCAGAACCAAGCTATCTGCTGTCTTATCTCGATTGCTACGATAGGTCTTGTATTTTATTTAATTTATTTATTCGTGTGGGATCAAATCGATTCGTTTGTCTATAAACCACGTTACAAATTCAACTCTACTGTTTTACGGGTAAACATGAACACGCCTCCCTAAAGAATAAAATTATAGGATTAAATATATACTTTCTCCATTGAATATAGGTGGTATAATTTAATTGGTATCTAATTTAAAAAGAAATGAATTTTTTCAAATTTATGCTCCTAAAAATGTCGTACCATAGTATTTAAGTGACTTTTGAAGCTTTTGATTTTAATATATGTGTCACTATAAAAAATTCTCATTAAAAATAAAATTAAAAATTAAAAATTAAATTATTTTTAAATATATAATATATATTTCAAATAAACTAATAAGAAAGTAATGATACATATACTCCAAAAAGATGGAGATAGCTAAATCATTATTTTATTTACTCCTCAATCTTTTGCGGATATAAAAACAAATTGCAGAATCTAGGGCCGGGCATCTCTCTCCGTGTACTATGAATGTTATGCAAACCAACCATTTTGATTGTTAACGCACGCTAATTGGATCAATCTCTGCCACACAGTACAGATTTGACTTCAATTTTAAACTTTCGTATCCCACGTACATATTGATTTAAATATAAGGAGAAACGATAACATTGAACAAAGGAAGATTCTAACAGGTGCAAATTTAAACAGTAAGTTGGAGGAGCTCAATAAGTCAAAATATGTAGAACAACTCGAATATTGTTATAAATATATTATATTATATATGTTCATTTAATATTTCGTTGAAAATAAGTTTTCTGAAAAAACTTATCTATATGAGGCTCTGTCGTAAATATATTTATCTATATAATACTCTATTGGAAATAAGTCTCATGAATAAGCTTATCCTTTCATTACCCCGTTATGGATAAACATCACACCCGATAGAAGATTATTTATATCTGGTACAATGAGCTTATCCTTTCAGTACCATGTTATGGATAAATATCACACCCGGTAGAAGATTATCTATATCTCGTACAATGAGCTTATCATTTCAGTACCCCGCTATGGATAAATATTATCCCCGATAGAAGATTATTTATATTTGGTACAATGAGCTTATCCTTTCGGTACTCCGTTATGGATAAACATAACCTCCGGTAGAAGATTATCTATATCTGGTATAATGAGCTTATCCTTTCGGTACTCCGTTATGGATAAACATAACCTCCGGTAGAAGATTATCTATATCTGGTATAATGAGCTTATCCTTTCGGTACTCCGTTATGGATAAACATAACCTCCGGTAGAAGATTATCTATATCTGGTATAATGAGCTTATCCTTTCGGTACTCCGTTATGGATAAACATTACCCCCGGTAGAAGATTATCTCTATCTGGTGTAATGAGCTTATCCTTTCAGTACTCTGTTATGGATAAATATTACCCCCGATAGAAGATTATCTATATTTGGTACAGTAGCAACTTACACAGCAGCTTGTAGAAGCAGCTTACACAACAACTTGCTTTCTTCTATAAATAGAGGAGATTTCAGTTCATTATGTACATAAGTTTGAAGTTTGAATAATATATCAGTTCTTTCTATATTTGTCTTTACTTTACAGTCTTTATTTTATAACATGTTATCAGCACGAGACTCTGCCATCTCGAGCAAATACTTTGAAAGTATCAGAGGTCCAAACTTTCTTTTTCGAAATAATGTCAAATCTTTCTAAACTTTAGTTTGTAGCTCTGGATATATCAGGCAAAAGCTACCATATCTTGGATGCTTGATGCTGGAATACATCTTGATGCGATGGATCTGGCAGACACCATCAAGGACAAAAATCAAGTATCAAACCAAGACCGTGCCAAAGCAATGATATTCCTATACCATCACCTTGATAAAGGCTTGAAAATGGAATATCTCACTATTAAAGATCCAGTCATACCGTGAAATAATTTGAAAGATAGATATGACCACCTGAAGATAGTCGTTCTTCCACAAGCACGTTATGATTGAACGCATCTAAGGCTACAAGATTTTAAATCTATCAGTGAGTATAATTCTGCTATGTTCAGAATTATTTCCCAATTGAAACTATGTGATGATAATATTATTGATCATGATATGTTGGAGAAAATTTTCACCACTTTTCATGCCTCAAATATGCTCCTGCATCAGCAATATCGAGAGATGAGATTCAAAAAGTATTTTGAATTTATCTCACATCTTCTTGTAGCCGAGCAACATAATGGGCTATTAATGAAAAACCATGAAAATGGGCCTACTGGTTCTTGTCCATTGCCTGAAGTGAATGAGACGAACTTCCACCAAGCTAAGCGTAGAAGAGGACGTGGCCCCAGTGGTGGTCATGGCCGTGGTCGGGGAAGAAACTCTAATCATAGTAATAATAAAGCACCAAAAACCCTCCTCACCACCAGCAGTGGAAAATGAAGGAACAAAAGTATGAAGCGGTGCAAGCAGCAAAGCCAGAAAATACATGCTATAGATGTGGAGGAAAAGAGCACTAGTCACGTACACGTCGTACGCCAAAACACCTGGTTGAGCTGTATCAAGCCTCCCCGAAAAAGACAAAGAAAAATGCTGAAGCAAATTTTATTTCTGAAGATAATTTAGACTTCATGCATTTGGATGTAGCTGATTACTTTGCACTCCCGGAAGGAGAAACAAGTCATGTGATCGGTAATGAATCTGTAGAGATGTAAATTTTTAATTTTTATTGTTTGTAGTAGATAGTATGGTTATGTAATTTTGATAATGATGTTTACTATCATATTTACTTTGTTTATGTCATTTTGAAGAATATGGATAATCCTCAAATTATGTTTGGATCAAAGACAAATCATGAAGTTATTTGTGTAATTGATAGTGGAACAACTTATGCCATATTAGTAGATCAGAAATACTTTTCTTATTTTCATAAAGAAAAAGCAAATGTTTCAATAATATTTGGTAATATAAGTTTTATTGAAGGCTCCGGAAGAGCCACTATATTTATGTCTAAGGGAACAAAACTTACAATAGACGATGCATTACTCTCCTCCAAGTCCCGAAGAAAGTTGTTGAGTTTTATAGATATCCGCCGAAATGGGTAACATGCTGAAACGATAGATGAAGTGAATATGGAATATCTTTGTATTACAAAGAATGTTTCTGGCCAGAAGGGCATTGTAGAAAAGTTACCAACTTTATCTTCTGGCTTATACTATTCAAAGATTAGTACAGTTGAAGCACACTCTATCGTAAACTAGAAGTTTACTGATTCAAATATTTGTGTGCTTTGGCATGGTCGATTGGGCCATCCTGGATCAATAATAATGAGACGAATTACTGAAAATTCGAGTAGGCATCCATTAAAGAACCTGGAGATTCTTACAAATAATGAATTTTCTTGTGATGCTTGTTATCAAGGCAAAATGATCACTAGACCATCACCAATGAAGGTTGGCATTGAATACTCTGCCTTTTTAGAATGTATAAATGGGGATATATGTGGACCTATTCACCCACCAAGTGGGTTGTTTAGATATTTTATGGTCCTAATAGATATATCTTCAAGATGGTCTCATGTGTGCCTACTATGATCTCGCAACCTGGCATTTGCAAAACTATTAGCCCAAATAATTCGATTAAGGGCACAATTCCCAGATTATCCTATAAAGGCTATTCGCCTTGATAATGCTGGAGAATTGTCATCTCAATCTTTTGATGATTATTATCTATTAGTTGGGATAAAAGTTAAATATCTTGTAGTTTATGTTCATACTCAAAATGGCCTTGAAGAGTCATTTATTAAACACCTGCAATTAATAGTAAGACCACTACTTATGAAAATAAAATTGCCCACTACTGTTTGGGGCCATGCTATCTTGCATGCATCATCACTTATCCGTCTCAGACACATTATAATAAATATTCTCCGTCACAATTAGTTTTTGGTCATGAACCAAATATTGCCTATCCACGAATTTTTTGATGTGTTGTATATGTGCCAGTAGCACCACCACAGTGAAGTAAGATGGGCCCACAAAGAAGGTTAGGAATATATGTTGGGTTTGAATCACCTTCCATTATTCACTATCTTGAAACATTGACGAGAGATTTATTTACTGCTCGATTTGCAGAATGTCGGTTTGATGAATCAAATTTCCCACAATTAGGGGGAGAGAAAAATGAAATCAAAAGAGAAATTTTGTGGAAATTTTCATCATTGTCCCATTTTGATCCACGTACCCCTATATGTAATCAGCAGGTCCAGAAGATCATCCATTTACAAAATATATCAAATCAAATGTAATGATCCGACCGGTGGTTTTGAGAATTTGCACACCGCTCGGTAGTTTACAGGCGTGAGTAGCTCTGTATGAGGTATTTTGACTTGTGTGAATTATCGGTTTTGGTTTTCAGGTTATTCGGGACTGATTTGGAAGAATGATTCCCAACTAGGGAGCTTTAAATTTGGAAGTTTCACTTTTTGCCTATGACCTTGGATTGTAATTTTGATGGTTCCTTTAGCTCCGTTGGGTGATTTTGGACTTAGGAGCGTGTCCGAATTGTTATTTGGAGGTCTATGGTTGAATTCGGATCGAAATGGCGAAAGTTAAAATTTTGGAAAGTTTGACCGGGAATGGACATTTGATACAAGATTCTGATTGTGATTTCGGGAATTGGAATACCTTCGTTATGTTATTTGGGACTTGTGCGCAAATTTTGAAGTTATTCCGGATTGATTTGCTATGTTTCGGCACGAGTTATTGAATTTGAAAGTTTAAAGTTCATAGATTTCTCTTTGAGATGTGATTCATCGTTTCGATATTGTTATGCATGATTTGAGGCCCCTAGTAGGTCCGTGTTATGTTATTGGACTTGTTGGTATATTCGGACGGGGTCCCAAGTGGCTCGGATGAGCCTTGGACGAGGTTCAGATTATTTTACTTCATGTTGCTATTGCTGGTTCTGGTGTGACCACACCTGCAGCTGGTTTGCGCAAGTGCAATGGTCGTAGAAGCGATGAAGGGGTCGCAGGAGAAGAAATAGTGCTAGGTGAACAAGACCGTAGAAATGGAGATTTGGGTGCATATGCGGATGCGCTGGTGCGAGGTATTTCACGATGAGCGAGGTATTTCGCAGGTGCGGATGGTGGTTCGCACCTGCGATGTCGCAGAAGCGGATATGTTGTCCGCAGGTGCGAGGGTCGAGTCCTCAGCTGATTCTGTAGAAGCAAAGGTTATGTCGCAGAAGCGACACCGCAGAAGCGACTAATGTGCCGCAGGTGCGAAAATGATGGCAGAAGCTATAAATCGAAGTTTTGGTTATTTCTTCATATTTTGAGATGTGGGACTCAGATAAAGGTGATTGTTGGAGCAAGTTTCATCACATGTATTGAGGTAAGTGTTCTCTACTCGGGTTTGGTTATATTTCATGAATCTACCTTCATTTTTGGTAATTGGATTGTGAATTTTAAAGAGGAAATTTGGGGTTTTGGCCTAAAGTTTCATAATATGAACATTTGAGTTTTGAATATCGCATTGGAGTCAGATTTGAGTGAAACTAGTATGGTTGGACCCGTAACTGAATGGGTTGTTGAATTTTGTAAATGTTTTTGGGTTTCGAGGTGTGGGCTCGGGTTGGGCGTTTGGCTGGTTTTGGGCTTTTGATTCAAGATTTGATCTTTTCATTCGAGATTGGTTCCCTTAGCATTATTTGATGTATTTGAGTTATTTTTGGTTATTTGCGAACCGTTCGGAGGTCGGAAAGCGTGGGATGGCGTCTTTGGAGCACCGCTTGGCTTGTTCGGCATTTGTATTGGCTTGTTCGAGGTAAGTAAGTCTTCTAAACTTAGTGCTGAGGGTATGCAACCCCGTAATACATGTTATGTGATTGGTATTAAGGTGAAACACATGCTAGGTGACGGGCGTGTGGGCGTGCACCATGTGAATTAGGACTCTGTTGTTCCTATGACACTCTATAGTGGTCCTACGTTTTTGATATCCATGTTTTCACCATGTTATAACGTAATTGAGCTATCAATCATGCAAGATATCATGTTTAGGCAATATGCCGATACTATTTGGACCCATAGTGGTCGTTTCTTACTGTGATCTCACTGATTTCATTGATATTTCGTACTCAATCATATTCATGCATTTATATCATATCTCAGTCTTAGTTGTTATTTATTGATACATCATATCATTGTTGTAGGGCTATTTTCATGGCATTGTGAGCCCGTGTGTGAGACTGGAGAGTGATGACTGAGTGAGGCCGAGGGCTTGAGTGAGATTGATATTTTAGGATCGGGCTGCACGCCGCAGCATGTTATATTGATATTTTGGGATCGGGCTGCATGCCGCAGCATGTTATATTGCTATTTTGGGATTGGGCAGCATGCCGTAACATGTTATATTGATATTTTGGGATCGGGCTGCACGCCACAACGATATAGCGCCTGGGCTGAAAAGAGCTCCTCCAGAGTCTGCACACCCCCAGTGAGCACAGTTGACTATAAACAGGGATCGGGCTACGCGCCGCAACGGGTATTGTACAATGCTGAGTGATTGAGTGTGCTGAGCACAGTGAGGGAGAATACGAGACAGTAAGGTTATGTACTCTGAGAGTGTGAGTTCATGAGCTCTTCATCGAGATGCATTGCATTTGATATGCGTACTTGTGATACATGCATAGAGTTGCATTTCCTTCTGCTACACAGTTGTGGGGACATTTATGATTTTACCTGTATCTTGACATGTAGGCATAAAGACGTACTTTCCTCATGCTATCTGAAAATGAGACATCTTACTTATTATTAAAAGAAGTTTTGGAAAAAATCACAGTTTTCAAACTTACTCGTCTTTTGGCTTTTTTCGGTAAAAGCTTTGGGTTTTCTCTGAGATACTTGAAAAGATATGCCTACTTTTCTTGAAATGTGAACAAACTGTGCCTTTTATTTCTGAGATACTCTTTTATTACTTGTACTGTGTTGTTATGTTGAGTTGTGGAATATTGGTGTTGGACCCGACCTTCGTGTTAGGTCGTCACTACTTTTAACCTAAGGTTAGGTTTGTTACTTATTGAGTACATAGGGTCGGTTGTACTCATATTACACTTCTGCACCTTGCGTGAAGATGTTGGCTGATGATGTTGCTGTGTTCGATGAAAGCTGAATTGAAGATGTACCTGTGTCCCGGCTGTAGCTTCCTCTTGGTCGTGGTAGCTTTAGATCTGTAAAACTCTGTTTATGTACTATTCAAACAGACTATGTATTTATTTTCTTTCCGCTTTGTAAAATCTATTCTTAGAAGCTCATGATTTGTACTACCAGTTCTTGGGGAATATATTAGATTCAGATAATTTCATTACTTAATTGCTCTATTAATTGTTATTGGAATTGGTTAGTGGTTAATTGGCTTACCTAGCGGGTTGGGTTAGGTTCCATCACGACCAGTAGGAGTTTTGGCCGTGACAAGTGGTATCAGAGCCCTAGGTTCATAGGTTCTACAAGTCATGGGAAAATGTCTAGCAGAGTCTTGCAGATCGGTATGATGACGTCCATACCTATCTTCGAGAGGCTACAGGGCATTTAGGATATACTTCCCATCTTTCTTTCCTTATCGTGCGACACTGATTCAGCTTGAAGCGTAACTCTTTGAATTCCTTCCACGCATTCGTATGTGCACATGAGCGTTCGGTATCAGTTGTGTGCTGATGATTTGTGATTCTATAGTTGAGGTACGAGATGTGATTCTGGCATGCTAATGATAGTCCAGTCTGGAGGACTTGAGACCAGGTTTTGACGGTGGCTTGAACATGGAGATTTCGGTTATGTGAGCACGTGTTTTTGGGACTCATATGTCCAGTAATGTCCATACGAGAGGAATTTGTGGCTCGATGAGTGGTGAAATGGCTATGTGGTGAGTATGATGTGACTGTGAGATGTGTTCGGATTGTTCAAATATGATGAGAAGAGTTTACTTGAGAGGTAGCAAGGACTATTGGGTGTTTGATTTTTGTCATGATATGTCGTATGGTCTCGAGTTATGGGTGTGTTGAGGGATCTATCATGTTGTTTAATTGTGGAGTGTAGTAGATTCTCATAGCTTGTTGATGAGTTTAGAATCAAGAATATTAAGTGATAGCGTAGTAGTCGTGACTGTGGAAGGGTATAGAGAGATGTCAGTTTGAGGTAGAGCAAGTGGGATATCTCCTGCGAGATGTCTTGAGGTTGTGTAGTCCTTATGATGTTGTGTAGAGAGTTCTCTTTTACCAATAAATGATATATGTTGCAATTTTAATTTGGATCGCTTGTGGAAGTTGGCTTGACTATTACAAGGGTGAATGTGAGATTTGTAGATAATGTGAAGTATTAGATGGTTTGCGTTACAAGATCTCAGGAAGGATTTGGTTGATCTATGGCTTTGAGCCAAATGGGGGAGTCTGCTACTGACAAGATGATTGCAAGATTATGTGTTGTATTGGGTTCGGTTTGAGGTAATACTGGTGAATCAATTATGACTGCAGGGGTTGAGATTTAGGATGACTTAAGTAAGGGAATTTCTGGATACAGGTTGTATTACACTCTATGGGTATATGGGGATTATGGAATGATTGAGTTATTAGTCGTGAAAGATGTAGTGTGCATGGAGTAGGAGTTTTCTTAGTCGCGTTAAGGTGGGGTTACTCCTTTGGGTGTAGTCATGCTAATGGGGCACAAGTCGTTCAGTCCGTTTGGTCGGTTTAATTGAGATTTGAGTAGAGTGG
>AWOL01S0036635.1:13615-27908 GCA_000715115.1 Nicotiana otophora | reverse complement strand
TAAGGAATGAAAATCAGTAAATAAAAGACATGAGTGAAACATGGAGAAAAAGACTCAACATGTTAGTGCGAATAGCTCTGTAAATCATTTCATATTTATAATGTCATGCATATGCGTATAGATGTCATACCATGCATAGGTATATATGTACATAACATCATCAAGCCTCTGAGGGCATTCCATCATATCATCTCGACCACTGTGGGAAAAATCATCAACAAATAACAGTNGTACAAATAATATACCGAGTATGTAAGGAATGAAAATCAGTAAATAAAAGACATGAGTGAAACATGGAGAAAAAGACTCAACATGTTAGTGCGAATAGCTCTGTAAATCATTTCATATTTATAATGTCATGCATATGCGTATAGATGTCATACCATGCATAGGTATATATGTACATAACATCATCAAGCCTCTGAGGGCATTCCATCATATCATCTCGACCACTGTGGGAAAAATCATCAACAAATAACAGTTGATCAGGAGGTGGTGCGTATATAATGCCGTAACCTTTTCCCATATCCCATATACATATAATATACGCGTATATAACGCCATCTGGTCATGGGTCAATGTACATGTATAAGTGAATGTAATGCATAAGAAATACGTTAATTAGATTTCTCGGAATGTCATAAGATCAATATGCCTTTCGGATAAACTTTATCAAATACGTATTTTTCTAAGACCCATGAATAGAAGATATAATAATAATTAAAATGGGGAATCAAGAACATAGGCACCTCAGCTGGTCTCAATAAGATAAGCATGTAGCCCAGACATGGTTTCTAACATAGGTCACATCTCAAAAGCTCAAGTACGTAGAAATTTCATGGTAATAGATAAGATCAGGTAACTACATAGTACCACAGGAATAACGGAGTCACAATTCACACAGTGCACGCCCACGCACCCACATGCCTGTCACCTAGCATGTGCGTCACCTCAACACCAATCATACAGCACGTAATTCGGGATTGCATACCCTCAGCACCCGATTTAGAAGTGTTACTTACCTCGAATAAGACAATTACACCAAGCAAGCCAAGCGATGCTCCAAAAATGCCATTTTGCGTGTATCGACCTCTGAACGGCTCAAAACTAGCCAAAAGCAACTCCAATACATCAAATAATTCCAAAGGAAAGANCGATGGGCCGCAACAGACACCTGGTACCTTACTCAACAGAGTACCAACATAATGTATCTCTTGTATCATACTATCGTAGGTAAATGAGCCGGAGAGGCTGTCGTGAGATAGGTAGAATAAAACATGAGGAAATACTCGACATTGGATGACCCATCATGAAATACAAACTTATACATAAGACATACGGGCCTATAAGACCAAAATGATCACTCGTACAGTGAACATAGGCCGACAAGGCCATACAATATTTCATGTATATGACATATGTCTACAAGCCTCTAAGAGTAGATATATACCATAAAGGTCGGGACAGGGCCCTGCCATACTAATCAATACATGTCCAAATCATACTAACCAAATAAGCAATTCCGGAGCAAATGGAGCGCACCAACACCTTCCGCTGAGCTGATAGCCTACTTGGAGGAATCTCAACTTATATATCGGGAGTTGCAGACATGGAATGCAGCGTCCCCAAGCAAATGGGACATCGGTACAAATAATATACCGAGTATGTAAGGAATGAAAATCAGTAAATAAAAGACATGAGTGAAACATGGAGAAAAAGACTCAACATGTTAGTGCGAATAGCTCTGTAAATCATTTCATATTTATAATGTCATGCATATGCGTATAGATGTCATACCATGCATAGGTATATATGTACATAACATCATCAAGCCTCTGAGGGCATTCCATCATATCATCTCGACCACTGTGGGAAAAATCATCAACAAATAACAGTTGATCAGGAGGTGGTGCGTATATAATGCCGTAACCTTTTCCCATATCCCATATACATATAATATACGCGTATATAACGCCATCTGGTCATGGGTCAATGTACATGTATAAGTGAATGTAATGCATAAGAAATACGTTAATTAGATTTCTCGGAATGTCATAAGATCAATATGCCTTTCGGATAAACTTTATCAAATACGTATTTTTCTAAGACCCATGAATAGAAGATATAATAATAATTAAAATGGGGAATCAAGAACATAGGCACCTCAGCTGGTCTCAATAAGATAAGCATGTAGCCCAGACATGGTTTCTAACATAGGTCACATCTCAAAAGCTCAAGTACGTAGAAATGTCATGGTAATAGATAAGATCAGGTAACTACATAGTACCACAGGAATAACGGAGTCACAATTCACACAGTGCACGCCCACGCACCCACATGCCTGTCACCTAGCATGTGCGTCACCTCAACACCAATCATACAGCACGTAATTCGGGATTGCATACCCTCAGCACCCGATTTAGAAGTGTTACTTACCTCGAATAAGACAATTACACCAAGCAAGCCAAGCGATGCTCCAAAAATGCCATTTTGCGTGTATCGACCTCTGAACGGCTCAAAACTAGCCAAAAGCAACTCCAATACATCAAATAATTCCAAAGGAAAGAAACCCATCGATAAATGTTGAATCTTTAATCAAAATTCCAAAATTGGCCAAAATGTCCAACCCGGGCCCGCACCTCGAAACCTGAAAAAGCTCACAAAATCCGACAACCCATTCAATTAAGAGTCCAACCATACTAGTTTCACTCAAATCCGACTCCAAGTCGTTGTTCAAAACTCAAAAATTTGTATTATGAAACTTTAGGCTGAAACCCCCAATTTTCTCTTTTGTAACCATCAATCAAATGCCGTAAACGAAGATAGATTCATGATATAAAATCAAAAATGAGTAGAGAACACTTACCCCAGTCCACATGGTGAAAATTGCTTCAAGAATCGCCTCAATCTGAGCTCCATAGCTCCAAATATGCAAAAATTGTCAAAACACCCTAAATAGAGTGCTTTCTATGCAATGCCCAGTGATACACTATGCAAATGCGGTAGAAGGCTCGCGTTCGTGAAGCACAAACTCATGTTGTGACACTTTACACTACACGTTCGCGGCAAAACCCGCGCGAACGTGATAAAGCATACTGCCATACTTCCGCGATTGTGAACCCAGTGTGAACGCGACCTCAGAAGCCCGAACGTGAAGAACAAATAGCTCCATTAACCAAAACAACTTTAGCGATCACGGCCAAATCTTCGCGATCGCGAAGAACGCCATGAGCAATATGTAACAGCAGAAAACCAGCAACCAAATAAGAATGAGAACATTACAGACCTACTCGAGGCCATAACATTCGGGACCCCGACCAAATATACCAACAAGTCCCATAACATAACATAGACCTACTCGAGGCCTCAATCACACATAACAATATCAAAACCACGAATCATACCTCAAATCGAACTTAATGAACTTTGAACTTTTCAACTTCCATAATTCATTTCGCAACATAGCAAATAAACCCGGAATTAACTCAAATTTTGCACACAAGCCACAAATGACATAACGAAGCTATTCCAATTCCCGGAACCACAATCCGAATACGATATCCACAAAGTCAACTCTCGGTCAAACCTTTAAATTTTCAATTTTTGCCAATTTGTGCCGAAACCTACTAGAAACATTCAAATTCAAATACGAGCATATACCCGAGTCCAAAATCACTATCCGGACCTATCGGAATCAAAACTCTGTTCTGCGGTCAAATTCACAAAAAATCAAACTTGGTCAACTCTTCCAACTTAAAGCTTCTTAGTTGAGAATCATCCTTCCGAATCAATTCCGAATAACCTACCAGTCATAAAACATCATACGGAGCTACTCGTGCCCCCAAACAACGAGCAAAGTGCAAATGCTCAAAACAATCGATCGGGTCGTTACATCCTCCCCCACTTAAATTTACTGTCTTCCTCGAACGTGCCCAGAGTTGTTCTTAAGCCATCAAATCACCGTATAACCTTACCATGCACATACTTCGGGGTGATCCCACATCACCCTAATCCATATAAGCCCGATGACACAACATAACTGAAAATCCTTAATTCAACCTTAGCCCGTAAACCTTAGAATCCATTTCCAATATTCAGATTTCTTATAAGACCTGCATCTCGCATCTACACACTGTATAAATCTGAACAAGCTGTATCAAGCCATAACTATAACCTAAGATGTAATAACATGATATACCGCATAACTCAAATACTCATAAACAATGTCCAATCACAGTAGCTGCCCAAAATAACCAAATTCCGGTAATAAACCTCATGTCAAACAAAAACTCGTTCTAAAACCTTCATACACTGCCGATGATGAAAGAAACACGTGGAAACTCATAACCATTCATCAGATCAACAAGTCGTGGAGCTCCCTCTCCTACAAAAATAACTATAGCCAATTTCTAAGCCGACTTCTGATATTATCCTTCCAAATATACCGCAATCAATTCCAATAGCACCCATCCTAGATATGACGAATTCATCTTATCAAATACCAACTACTGTACTGATATTCCATACCAATACTACCTAGAGCCACAAACCGTGCAATCCATGCACCCATACACAATAATTCAAATGCACTAAAATATGCAAAATGACTCAAACGAGAGAACCATCCCGCAAGCTCGACATATAGTACCACAACGCAATGCTAAAAGCCCATCAGACACCGTAGAACCATAACACACGAATTTAACACAAAGGATCATATCTCAACATAACTCTGCCGCAATACGCGACCCCATCCAAACGCTGGTCCATATGAGATACCTCAAGTCGCCTTGCACAAATCAATAACCTTGCGCAACTCGACATTAGGTACCCAAGGTGCATGACCATGAACACGGAGAAGCAAATGACATAATGCCGCACAAACCCGAAAGAACATAAACAATGCGCAATCAATCATGCAACACCCAAATACCCATCTCGCCCCAATTCTGCTATAAGGCCCCAATAGAACCGAACCAAGTGTCCATATAACCAACAAATCACACCTCTCGTAGAATAGAAGAGTAATACATAGAACATAACAGAACACGAATAAGCTCAACTCTAACCGAATGGCATATCTCTCAACAACAGCAGTACAAAGTCAACCCATTCGACCCAGTGTAGAATACACATCGTCATTGGGCGTATCAATAGGCCCTGAATCGACTCTGGTCATCCACAAATAGATAAATAACCCTCTGAAGGTCCAGAATGACTGAATAATAACACATACTATCATCTGGATATCTTTGGCCACATCTTCGTAGTCCACAACCATGAAATAATCTGCTTCTAAAAGTTCTCGGTCTCCAAATCCATAGGACACATGAATCACCATATCTGATCCCAACTCCACTTCCCGAATGTCTAACACATCTCTCATAGACGATCACCCTATGAGGAATACCTATATAATTCTTCCGTGGCACATAGCAAAGTCTGAATATCAACAATAGATCAACCCGGTGAGCACTGCAATACCAATGAAGCATACGTAAGTCAAAACACAATGTGCCTTCTGAAATAAGCACCCTTCTTAGGGAATACCAAGTAGTAATATTACTCACATAGTCATCTGAAACCGTCCATGCTTCCTAAGAATTTATGTCCTCCCCTTCAAAACTGACCTGTGACCTTACACATGCAAATCTCAATCCCACACAACACACGACATTGATCATGCCATAATATGAAAAGTAAGAGAATCTCATAATCCCCTCGAAGTCACAAGCAAAACTACATACTCAGTTAGCTAGGAACCTTCCATTTGATCTCATCTAGGAGAAAATAACAATACTCAACATGCTCCCCACGTCTGTCGGAGATATCCATCTCAACCGTGGTAGAAACTATGGAAAACACTTCGAAACCCATTACCACGTAACTAAGCCATCAGAACTGAATCCCTCTAATGCAACCAAGCCATGAAGTTCGCCAAAACCCAAGAGCATTGCCACAAAACACCTGTAGAAACTCACCACATCATAGTACCCAAAGAAAAGATCATATCCATTACCGTGCTGATCCAACCTACTAGCAAGCTGTCCTATTTCTCCGAGTTCCTTCCAAATTTCCTTCAAATTAATACTTCTCCTTGCTTGAACACCATGATACTTAACCAAAACTCACCCTACAAACTCTAGCATAAACCCACACTGCCCTAAGGCCCATAAGACGTTGAATTCTCTCTCAAGCAAACCGAAAGTACCACAACCAAGATACCCACTCTGAAGAGACATTCTGCGAACCCAGAACTGTTTTCCTTCACCTTCTGATACTGATATGTAGAATCCATAAGGATATAAAAAATACCACGAGTCTCGACACCATCTAATGCAAATATCATATCCTAGCCATATACCAATCCGAAATTCTTAATTGCTTCATATAAATCATGAATCTATTAGAATCGTTCTCGAGATTCATCCACTCTGCTCAAATCTTAATTGCACTGCCCCAAACGGGCCAAACGACTCGTGCCCTATTAGCACGACGACACACAAAGAAATAACCCCACCTTAATGCAACCAAGCAAATTCCTACGCCATGCACACTACATCCTTCACGGATAACCACTCAATCATTCCATGATTCCCATATACCCATAGAGTGTAATACAACCCGTATTCAGAAATTCCCTTACTCAAGTCATCCTCAATCTCAACCTTTGTAAGTCATAACTGATTCACTAGTATACCTCAAACCAAAACCAATACAACACATAACTGTGTTATCAACTCATCGATAGCAGACTCCCCCACTTGGCTGAAAGCCATGGAATAAAATATCTGATAACTTACAATAACCATACCCCATTACTACCATAATACCGGAGTGAGATTCAACTAAATACTTCATAAGCTCATATAACACCAACTATAAAATACCTCAAGTCATCTAGAAATCTCAAATTCATCCTCGTGACGGTCGGGTCAACTATTACAGCTGATCCAAACTCAAATCGCACAAATATAACCCACTAGTAGAAGAGAAATCCTCCACACAACATCACAAAAATCACACATTTGTAGATTTCCTCGCAAGTTATAACCTACCTACTTAGCCTCAACTGACATCTCTTTATACCCTTTCACAGCCACAACTACTACGAAATTACTTAATCTTCCTGAGTTTGAACCCATCAATAAGTCATAAAAATCTACTTCGTTCCACAATTAGACAATCTTGAAAAATATTCCAATACACTCATAACTCGAGACTATACGTCACATCAAGACATAAATAAAGCACCCAATAGTACTTTTTACATCTCAAGCAAACTCTTCTTGTCACATTCAATCTATCTGAACATATGCTGCAGCCACATCATACTCATCATATAGCTATCCAATCATTCATCGAGCCACAAATTCCACTAATAGGGACACTACCGAACCTATAAGTCCAAAAGCACGTGCTCACACAACCAAAACATCTGTGCTCCATGTATAGTCAAAACCCGGCCTCAAGTCCTCTAGAATGGCCCATCATTAGCACACATAAATCACATCTTGCACATCATCCATGAATTCACAAGCCGTTGATGCACAGCTCATATCGAGCGCTCACATGCGCATACGAATGCGTGGAACAAATTCAAAGAGTTACGCTTCAAGTTGATTCAATGTTGCACGATAAGGAAAAAGATGGGAATTATATCCTAAATGTATTGCAACTGCTCGAAGATAGGTATGGACCTCATCATATCGATCTGCAAGACTCTACTAGACACTTACTCATGACTTGTAGAACCTATGAACTAGAGCTCTGATACCAATCTGTCAGGACCCACAATCTAGCTAGTCATGATGGCTCCTAACCCAACCCTCTCGGTAAGCCAATTAACAACTAACCAATTCCAATGAAATTAATAAGACAATTAAATAAAAGAAAACATCTGAAACTGATATGTTCCCTATGGACCGGTAGTACAAATCATGAGCTTCTAAAATTAGAATTTAAAAAGCTGGTGTGAAATAAATACATCATTTATTCAAAATGTACATAAACAAATTTTTATTAATCTAAGGCTACCATAAACAAGAGGCAGGTACAACTAGAACACAGGTACGTCTTCATTTCCAACTCCTGTCGATCACAGCAACATCTGCACGCAAGGTGCAGAAGTGTAGTATGAGAACAACCGACTCCATGTACTCAGTAAGTGACAAACCTAATATTAGGTTGAAAGTATTGACGAGTTAGAACAAAGGTCGGGTCAAACACCTATAGCCAACAACAGTCCATAACAAAGTAAAGCAAGTAATAAAAGAAGTAACTCAGAGATAAAATTCTTAGCTAAATCATGACTTCTTAAAATAGTTATGCCTTTCTAGTATATTAGTGAAAACCCAAATCGTTTACCGAAGTTGCCAAAAATATAAGTTTGGAAACTGCAATTTATTTTCCAAAAATAATTTCAACAATAAATAAGGTGTTTCATTTTCTTTATAGATAGCAAGTGTAGAATACATCTCTATGCCCATATGTCAACATGTGTGAGAAGTCATATATGATGTGATACCGTATAGCATGAGGAAAATACATTTCTATGCATGTATATCGTGTGTGCATGTCAATGAAATGTATCTCAGAGATGAACTCATGTACTCACACTCTCAGAGTACTCAATCTCACCGTCTCACACTTTGCACTCATCATGCTCAATCACTTAGTGCTGTATATGGCCAATCCGGCCGAGGGAAGATCCATCTCGGAATATATACATCAACTGACCATCAGTCACTAAATACTGAGTATGGCCAATCCAGCCCGTAGGGAAGATCCATCCCCAGGTATAAATGCTTCGGAAAAGACAAATGTCCGAGGAAGATCCATCCCTCAATATAAATCAATCGCACTCATTAGGGGTGTGTGCAGACTCTGGAGGGGCTCCCTCAGTCCAAGGGCTATCATAAATCAGTAAAAACTCGTTGTGGCGTGCAGCCCAATCCCATAAATATAATCAATATAACATGTTACGGCGTGTATCCCGATCCCATAATATCACTCACACTCACGCCCTCAGCCTTACTCAGTCATCAATCTTTTGCAGTCTCTTAGGCTCACAATGCCATGAAACTTATCACGACCCACACCGATGGGCCACAATGGGCACCTAGTGCCTTACCCAACCGAGTACCAACGTAACATATCTTTCTTATCACACCATCATGGGTAAATGGGCCAGAAGGGTCATCATGAGATAACCAGAGTAAAACATAAGGGACTACTAGACATAGGATGACCCAACATGATATAGGAACTTATACATGTGACATATGAGCCTATAAGGCTAACATGAACATTTGTACACTCAAAACATAGGCCGAAAAGGCCATACAAGTATCCACACACATGACATCTGTCTTCAAGCCTCTAAGAGAACATAAACGTCATATAGGTCGGGAGAAGGCCCCGACATATCAATCAATACATGTCCAAATCATACTGACCAAATAAGCAACTCCGGAGCAAGTGGAGTGCACCAGCACCTTCCGCTGAGCTTATAGCCTATTAGGTGAACTCTCAACCTATCTATCGGACCTGTGGGCATGAAACGCAGCGTCCCCGGGCAAAAGGGACGTCAGTACAAATAAAGTATTGAGTATGTAACGCATGAAAGTAGTATATCAAAGACATGACAAAAATATGGAGTAAATTACTCAACCTGTAAGTTTTAATAGCTCTGTGAATCATAAAACATTTATAATACAATGCATGTGCATGTAAATGTCATATCATGCATACGTATATGAGTACATAACATCATCAAGTCTTTGAGGGCATCCCATCATATCATCTCGGCCTCTGTGGGCAAAATCATCAATGTATACCAACTGATCAGGTGGTGGTACGTATATAATGCCATAACCTTTCCCCATACCCCATATACATATACTATACGCGTATATAACACCATCTAGTCATGGGTCAATATACATGTATAAATGAATGCAATACATAATAAAGTAAGTTAATAAGATCTCTCGGTATGTCATGAGGCCCATGAACGGACGATATGATAGTAGGACATATGGGGAATCAAGAACATAGGCAACCCTAGTACTTCTAAGAATAGAATCATTTGTGAAAGTTGTGTGCTTGCTCGTTTCATTGCATCGTATGGATCATGCCATAGGAATGAAGGGATAGCCTTAACATACCTGTATGATCTCTTCTTATTACTCAACAAAGCTCAGCACAAACTTCTTGCATCTACAACAAGTGCAATGATATTGTAGTTAACATATAATGACGTACCATCGTATTTGGCTTGTCGTATGGCTTAAGGAAAATCGGTCAGAAACTCCCCTTTTTTTAATACATCGCATAGACCACTAAGGTTCATCAACAGCCCAACAACAACAACTATTACCAACAATAGCAACAACATCAATATAATCCAATACGAGTTTCTCCGATTATATTAACAATCATATTAAGCGGCAAGCTCGTTTTTACTCATAACAAGATATAAATTGAATCCAAATCTTATTCCATAAATTAGTTTACAACCTTCAGAACATCATACTTATATGCACTATATTATTTCTAGTTCAAAACATCCACACAATGCCTTCCAAAATAGCCCCAATCTTTATTTTTTACCGTCAATCACTTGTTTTTAATCTTTTCTTTTTCAATCAACTTAATTAACACCTAGAAAATCTTAACAAAAGCAGCCACAACATTATCAAATTATTTCTCACAATTTCCAGCCACCACAAACTGTATATTTAGCCACAAAACAGTCCAACCAAAAAGACAACCATATCCCATGTTCTTTCAAGTGCTATCCTATGGTTTTTCACTCAAACAACACAACCAACACAAGATTTTCCTTTAGGCACAATCAAGAAGATGTTATACATATATTGGACAGTAGCTACAGCTCGAAACCCTAACTCAGCTTAGCTCACAATAGCCCTCAATCACACCACAACATCATAGAAGCCTTCTCTTGTAGTCTTTAACACCTTTGATGATGAGTTGAGTTGATTTCCCTTGATTTTGGTTCTTGGTATCTTGGGATATGTTAGGTAGGGTCTTGGAGAGATTTTGGAGGAAATTTGTGTGAGAAATGACCCGAACTGCGGCTGAAAAATCATTTAAAATATGTAAGTTCGGTGGCAGTCTCAAGTGGGTCCCAACCGAGCTGCTTGTTCAGTCGCGCGAAAATGCGGATATCTCTCTACTCCGACATCATATCGACGAACGGTTTGCAGAGTTAGATACTAGATACATGGGCTTTAATTAAATATAAATATCTCCCTATAACTCTAAATATATTGGGAGAAAACTGCCCCGCAACCTGGATTATAAACCTTCCAGTTTCTCCGAAATGCGGCGACGTGACTTGGCGACCCTATTTTACNTCTTTAACACCTTTGATGATGAGTTGAGTTGATTTCCCTTGATTTTGGTTCTTGGTATCTTGGGATATGTTAGGTAGGGTCTCGGAGAGCTTTTGGATGAAATTTGTGTGCGAAATGACCCGAAATGCGGCTGAAAAATCTTTTAAAATACGTAAGGTCGGTGGCAGTCTCAAGTGGGTCCCAACCGAGCTACTTGCGTAGTCGCGCGAAAATGCGGATATCTCTCTACTCCGACATCATATCGACGAACGGTTTACAGAGTTAGATACTAGATACATGGGCTTTAATTAAATATAAATATCTCCCTGTAACTCTAAATATATTGGGAGAAAACTGCCTCGCAATATGGACTATAAACCTGGCAGTTTCTCCGAAGTGCGGCGACGTGACTTGGCGACCCTATTTTACAAATTCCTATTTCTCTACCCCAGTATCGTATTAATAAATGTTTTGGACCGTTGGAAACTAGGTTCAAATACCATCATTTTGGTATGATATATGTCCCAAAATGGCATCATAAACTTTACAAATTTAATTTCACAAAATGGCTCGTAACAAGGCTAACCTTAGCTCGATTTTTTCGCAACTTAAATTCGATTTTCCCCAAACTTTATATTTTATATCCAAACATCATATATAGTCATATCATGACTGTAAACTCATTTAAATCCTGATTAACAAGTCTCTTATTCATCTTAACTTACTTAAGACTTCGGTAAACCTTTCTTATCCTTGTAGAAGGATTTCGTCCTTTTGGAGCTTACATTAGATATTCCTATAATGACAGTGACGTCTGAAGTACGGAGTGTAAAAACATTAAATCACTTCATATACTTTCAAAGAGGATCTTATTTCTGAGCTTACATCAATTGACTTACGACGTACTTTCACGTACAAAAACATGGGGTCTAACAAAACTAGCCCAAAATGATGATATGATCTGTCAATAAATGGTAACAAAGACTGAGATATGATATGCATATGAATGCGTATGACTGAGTATGTAATGTAATGAAATCAGATAACTCAACAACATAAATGACCTCAGTGGATCCCAACAGGATAAGCATGTAGCCTAGACATGGTTTCTGCTCCAGTACGTAGAAATTTCATGGTTACAGATAAAATCAGGTAACTACACAGTACCACAGGAATAACGGAGTCACAATTCACACGGTGCACGCCCACACGCTCGTTACCTAGCACGCGCGTCACCTCAACACCAATCACATAGCACGTAATACGGGGTTTCATGCCCTCGGCACCAAGTTAAGAAGTGTTACTTGCCTCGAACAAGCCAATTCCAATACCTAGCAAGCCAAGCGATGCTCCAAAAATGCCGTCTCGTGGGTACCGACCTCCAAACATCTCAAAACCAGCCATAAGCAACTCAAATACATCAAATAATGCCAAAGGAAACAAGCCCATCGATAAATGTTGAATCTTTAATCAAAAGCCCAAAATTGGCCAAAAAGTCAAACCCGGGCCCACACCTCGGAACCCGATAAACCATTCAATTATGTGTCCAACCATACTAGTTTCACTCAAATTAGACTCCAAATCGATGTTCAAAACTCAAAAAATCGCATTATGAAACTTTAGGCTAAAACCCCCATTTTTCTCTTTTGGAACCCTCAATCAAATGCAAAACACGAAGATAGATTCATAATATAAAATCAAAAATGAGTAGAGAACACTTACCCTAGTCCACATGGTGAAAGTTGCTTCAAGAATCGCCTCAATCCGAACTACATTGCGACACTTTAAACTAGGTGATACCATATGTGATGCCCAGTGATACCATACGCGTCGCGAAGCACAAACTCACATTGCGACACTTTAAACTACGTGTTCGCCTGTGAAGGGCCCATATAGACTCACCAACCCTCGCTCAACACTACGTGAACGCATAGCTATGGCCGCGCAGAATACATTATTTAACCTAGTGCGAATGCAACCTCAGAAGCGCGAACGTGAAGAACAAATAGCTCCACTAACCAAAACACCTTCTGTGATCACAGCCAAAACTTTGCGATCGCGAAGAACGCCAGGACTAATAGGTAACAGCAGAAAACCAGCAACCAAATAAGAATTAGAAATGGTCTGAACCTCATCCGAAGCTCACCCGAGCTACTCGGGACCCCGGCCAAATATACCAACAAGTCCCATAACATAACACAGACCTACTCGAGGCCTCAAGTCACGCATAACAACATCAAAATGATGAATCACACCTCAAATCGAACTTAATGAACTTTGAACTTTTCAACTTCCATAATTCGTGTCGAAACATAGCAAATCAACCTGGAATGAACCCATGTTTTGCACACAAGCCCAAAATGAAATAACGAAAATATTACATTTCTCGGAACCACAATACGAATCTGATATCAATAAAATCAACTCTGGGTCAAACTTGTGAACTTTCCAAACCTTCAAATTTTTATTTTTTGTCCATTTTTGCCAAAACCTTCTATAAACATTCAAATGCAAATCCGAGCATATGCCCAAGTCCAAAATCACCATCTAAACCTATCAGGACCATCAAAACTCCGTTCCAAGGTCAAATTAACAAAAGGTCAAACTTGGTCAACTCTTCCAACTTAAAGACTCCTCGTTGACAATCATCCTTTAGAATCAATTTCGAAGAATCTAAAAACCTACACCAACGATTCACACATGTCATAATACTTCATACGGAGCTACTCGTGCCCCCAAACTACCGAGCGAAGTGCAAATCCTCAAAATGATCGGTCAGGTCGTTACATAGACAAGTTAAGTGAAGTGCATGTGATCCCTATAGGCATGATTCCTATGAGTGTGCAGAAATAAAGCACGCTAACAGAAAAAGCAAATAAAGCACATACACCATATAGACATGTTTTCTACCCTTTTATGCAAGAATAGAATAT